>PVIR01034180.1:0-17358 GCA_004026965.1 Petromus typicus
GTCTCTTTGCTCTGTTGGCAGTTTCTCTTACTGTGCTGAAGCTTTTTTCTTTTTTGAGACAGGTCTTGCTTTTGTGGTTCAGCTGGCCCTGAACTCACTATGTAGCTCAGGCCAGCCTTGAACTCACAGAAATCCTCCTGCTTCTGCTTCCCAAGTGCTGGGATTACAGGCATGAGCCACCATGCCCAGCACTATGGTGTGTGGCTATCAGGGATCGAACTTGGGACTTTGTGCTTGCCAGGCAGACGCTGGAAACACTGAGCTACATCCCTGGCCTCAGAAGCTTTTTAAATAATATGAGGTCCAAGTTGTTGCTTTTTGTGCTGGTTCCCATGCTCCTGAGGTTGTGTTCATAAAGTCTTTCCCTATGCCAATGTCTCTAAGAGTGCTACCTAACTTAACTTCCAGCAGATTTAGTGTTTCTCTTTCAGTATTTAGATCTTTGATCCATTTCAATTTTGATTTAGTGCATGGTGAGAGATATGGGTCTAATTGTAATCTTTGGCTGGTTGAAAATGAGTTTTTCCAGCACCATTTATTAAAGGGGCTTTCTTTCCTCAGCTGAAGGTGTTTGGCTCTTTTGCCAAAGATGAGGTGCTTAGTGTCTCCAGAGTTGTTTCTGTATCATCTAGCCTGTTCTATTGATCTTCAGGTCTGTTTCTTTCCCAGTATCAAGCTGTTACCATACTGGCTTTATAGCAAAATTTCAAGTTGGGGCTGGTGATACCCTCTGACTTCTTTTTGTTATCTAGAATTGCCATGCTATTCTAGGTCTCTTCTGGTTCCAAATGAATTTTTGGACTATTTTCTCTAGTTCTCTGAGATATACTTTTGGGATTTAAATTAAGATTGCATTGAATCTATAGATCAGTTTTGGAAGTATAGTCATTTTCATTAATTTGATTCTTCCTACTAGGAATGGAGATTCTTTCCATTTTCTAATATCCTCTTAGATTTATTTTTTCAGAGTGCTGTAGATTTCAGAATAGAAGTGTTTCTTTTGTTATATTAACCCCTAAATATTTCATTTTGGGGATGCTATTGTGAAAGGAATTATTTCCCCAATTTCTTTCTCAGTGAGTCTATTGTTCATATACAAGAAGGCCACTGATTTTGCAGTGTTGACTTTGTATCCAGCTACTCTACTGAATCTGGCAATTAAATGTAGCAGTCTTTTGGCAGAATGTTTGAGGTCTCCTATACAGAATATCATGTCATTTGCAAATAATGATAATTTAACTTTTTCTTTTCCTATCTTTATGCCTTTTCTTTTTTTTTACCTGATTGCTATGGCAATGTTTCCAGAACTATACTGAGCAGGAATGGTGATGGTGGATTTCCTTTTTTTTTTTTTTTTTGGTTTTTTGAGACAGAGTCTCGCTTTGTAGTTCAGGCTGGCCCTGGGCCGGGGATTTTGCCCTGTGGTTCCGGCACCTGTCTTGTAGTTCAGGCTGGCCCTGAGCTCAGCCTCAAACTCACATCACAGCAATCCTCCTGCCTCTGCCTCCCGAGTGCTGGGATTACAGGAGTGAGCCACCATGCCTGGCACTGTGTTATGTGGTATTGGTTGCTGCTGGGGGTGAGTCTCCATGCCCAGTATGGTATGTGGTTACCGAGGATCGAACCCGGGTCCTTGCACTTGCAAGACAGGCGCCAGAACCACTGAGCTAAATCCCCGGCCCTGGACTTCCTTGTCTTGTTCATGATTTTAGTGTGAAAAATTTCAGTTTTTGATTGTTTAGTATGATGTTGCCTGTTGGTGTGTCGTAGATGGCTTTTTATCAGGTTGAGATAAAGCCCTTCTATTCTACCTTTCTGTAGGGTTTTTATCATGAATGGATTTTGGATCTTGTTGAGTGCCTTTTCTGCATCTATTGAGATGATCATGTGTTTTTTGTCCTTGACTCTGTTAATTTAGTATGTTGTATTTATTGCTTTATGTATGTTGAGCCATCCCTGCAGCCCTGAGATGAGTCCAACTTGGTTAGGGTGTATGATTTTCCTAATAATCCTCTGTATTCTGTTTGCCAGTATCATACTGAGGACTTATGCATCTATGTTCATTAAGGAGATAGATCTATAGTTCCCTGCTATGGTTGGGTCTTTCTCTGCTTTCAAAATCAAGGTAATACTTGCTACTCAGGATGAATTTGGGAGTACTGCTTCCCTTTCAAGTTCATTAAGGAGTTTAAAAAATAGTGGGATTAGCTACTCCCTAAATTTCTGGTAGAATTCAGAGTAAGCATATCAGGATCAGGATTTAAGTTTTTATTACATTTTTAATTTCACTGTTTCAATTTTTGTATCTTTTCCATTCAACTTTGGTAATTCATACTTGTCTGGGAACCTGTCCATTTCTTCTGTGTTTTCCATCTTATTAGAGTACAGGTAGGTTCTCAAAGTAAGTATTGATTATTCTCCTAATTTCTGTTGGGTCTGTTGTAATTTCACCCTTTTCATTCCTAATTGCATGCTTGTCCCCTTTTCCCCCTTTTTTTGTAAGGTTGACCAAAGGTTTGTCAATGTTATTTATTATTTTGAAGAACTAACTCTGATTCATCAATATTTTGTATCATCCTCTTTGTGCCCATTGCACTGATTTCTGATCTGATCTTTGCAGTTTTTTCATACTGGAGATTGAATCTGCTCTGATCTTTATAATTTCCTCCCTTGTCTTGCTCTTCTTTGTCTAGGAACTTGAGGTTCAACATGAGGTTGTTTATTTGAGCTCATTCTATTTTCCTATTAGGGACATTCAGTGCTATGAATTTCCCTTGTAGGACTGCTTTCTTTGGGTCTCATAAATTCCATTATGTTGTATTGGTATTATCATTCATTTAGTTGTAGAAACTGTCTGATTTCTTCTTTCATTGCACCTGTGATCCATTGGTTGTTCAGGAGGGTGTTATTCAATTTCCATGTGTTTGTGAAACTCTTGGAATTTCTTTTGCTACTGATCTCCAGTTTTATTGTGCTGTAGTCTGACAATGTGCAAGGGAAAGCTTCACTTCCTTTGCACTTAATTACACACCTTATGAGCTAGCCTGTGATTCTATTTTGGAGAATAAACTATGTGCAGTTGAGAAGAATATGCATTCTCATTTTGTGGGGTGAAACATCCTGTAGACATCAACTAAGTCCATTTGTTCAAAAGTTTGGTCTAGCTCTAATATTTAATTGTTAACTTTTTGTCTAGTTGATCTGTGTATTAGTGACAGTGGAATATTTAGGCCCCTCACTAGTATTATATTACTGCTTTTTTTTTTTGTAATACTGGGGATTGAACTTGGACCTCTGTGCTTCCAAGGTAAGCATGATACCACTTAAGCTAAATCTCCAGGCCCTTTTATTTGACTTTTCATGTCCATTAATATTTGTTTTATATAACTGGGTGCACTAGTATTTGGTGCATATATATTTATGATTGTCATTTGTTCCTCTTGGATTGTCCCTTTTACAAGAATATAGGGATCTTCTTTGTCTTTCTTAATTAGTTTTGGTTTGAAATCTACTTTGCAAATAGCAGAGCTACCTCTGATTTTTTCCAGTTTCTTGTCTCATAAAGTATTGTTTTCAATTCTTTTACTTTCAGCCTATGAGTTTCTTTTTGACACTCCCTAGTTTTTCAGAGAGGCACCCAAATTTCATCAGAATCTGAATGGGGCTATGGCTTTTTTCAGTATCAGGTGTTTCCCCAGCACCTTGATGGCATTTGGGCCCACCTCCAGGCCTTAGTGGAGTTTAAGACCATTCTTAGGGTCAGTGACACTCAGGGACTGCCCCACCTTCTCAAGGGCTGAATGCCTTCTCCAGGGCTTCAGTGGGGCTCACAGCTTCTCCACAAGGATTATGGCTTCTTCCAAACTGTTTCAGCCTAATCTAGTATGTGTATAAAGCTCACAGTGGGGCTTAATCTTCAGAAGCCACAGTGGGGTTCTTGGTCCCTTGTAGGATCTCAGTGAGGCTCAGTGTCCTGATCTGGGTCTCTCTGGTCTCCCAGACTTACCTGGGCTTTGAATGGGGCCCATAGCTCTATATAAGGGCCAGGAGCTCAGAGCTTCCCAGGGTCTCCATGGGCTCAGTCTATCATGGAGTTGTCATCTACACCATGGCTTTGGCCAAGGGTCTCACAGGGGCTCCAGGGCTCCCAGAGTTTCATCAGGGATCGAAGCCTAGCCTAGCGCTCTGTGGGGCTCCCAGACATCATTAGCATTCCAGTTGTTCTCACAGCCTTCCCAAGTTTCTGTAAAGCTCAAATCCCCACAGGGGCTGGGGAGGCCCTCCTACTCCTTCTTCCATCTCAGTACTGCCATCCAAAGGAGAAGGGGCCAAAGCCTTCTCTAACCCCCTGGGGCTGCTGGGGCTCAGAGGACCCTCCACGCAAGGCTGGAGCAGGTGCTCTGGTCAGGGCTTGTCCCTGCGGCACAATGCAGAGGCCATGCAGACACTTGGGACCTTTCTTTCTTTTATTGAATCAATGAACAGAGAGCACAGGGTGAAGCAGGAAGTGCAGGGCCAGCCCATGGCCCTGGGCTCAGGCAGCAGCAGGGCAGAACTTCACAGGCACACACACCAGCCATGGTACTAGGAAGCAGCAGGGCAGCTCAGCAAGGACTCAGGGAAGGAGAGTGAAAGGGCACTGGTAACCCATAGGCCTGATGACCATGACTCAGCCTTTATGTGGGCCTGAGCTCTGGGGCGGGGCGGGAGCCAAAGGAGGTTGGGGAAGGGCAGGAGATTCCAGGGCAGGTCCTGGGGCCTGTAGGATCACGTCCCATACACCTAGCAGATGGCACCCAGTGCATGGACCAGGGTGTGCAGCTCATCTTGGACACCCTCCAGTGAGCGTTGGATGGTGTGGGGACTGTCCAGCACATCAACGGTCTGAGTGTAGGGATCAAACTTCACAGAGAAGGGGCGCTGAATTCGAGAGGCGTAGCCCCTAGGGAGGGAAGCCAAGGTAGGCGCTCCGTCACTCGGTTTGGGCATGAGAAGGACAGGGACTAGTAGCTAGAGTTAGGTCTGTAGCCACTGGAACAGCCAGAGGGCTACCTGAGCCCCTGAGGCTCATCTGTCTGGGCAGACCTCCTCCGGGTGCCTTTTCCAAGCAGAACTCTGCTGGTTGCCCCTCCTCCAGAGGCCATCCCTGACCATGTGCTCTGAGGCTCCCTCCCCAAGCTTATGTGTGGACTCCAATCCTCCCTTCATTACGGGCACAGCCCTGGCCTCAGCTTCCCCTGTACACAACAGTCTTGTAAGGGAAGGGACATCCTTTACCAGGATGATCCTGTCATGTTCTACTGCCCCCTATAGGACGTTACTAGTCCCTGCAGCCCCAGCCCTGGGAAGTCCTGGTTCCCTCCTTGCCTTACTGCGTCCCTCAGCCACCCTTTCTTCCTCCTGTCCCATCCTGACCTGTCCCCATCTTCCGGGAAGATGTATGTGCTGTGAAGGGGATATTATAACCAAGGGTATTTTATCCTCTGTGAAACAGGGTCCCATTTGGGGTGGAGGCCTGACACAGACAGGGTGGGGGCCTCGTCCCCACCTGAGCTTGGCCTTAGCATCACTGAAGCTCTCTGACACGAAGTAGACAGGCTGGTAGGTCTGGTCTTGGTAGGGCTGGACAGCAGCTGCGTCAGGGTCAAAGGCTCTGATCTCGGGCTCCTCCGACAGGGAGTGCTGGCAGGAGGTCACACATGTCATAGAGCCACCACACCCCGGGACTCAGAGGAATGGGGGAAGTGGTCTGACTCCACACTGGCTCTGCATGAGGACCACCCTCCCTTCCCTGAGGGTCCACACAAGGTCTTATGACAACACGAGGTGGACACCGGCCGACAAGCTTTCTTTGTGGAGAGCACAAATCTAGGAGGTTGGGCCTAGCCCCTCCGCTTAGGGCTCCAGGCCCTCCCACACCACGGCCTGTCCTTCTTCACCAGAGTCTCACCAGGAGCTCCCCATAGGAGGACAGCAGCCCAGCGCCATAGGCCTTCAGCTCGCCGTTCTGTTTGCACAGCCCAAACTCCACCGTGAACCAGTACACCTGTCAGGACATTTGGGGCATGTTGGGGAGAGGGACGCCCTTCTTGCAGTCAGGGAACTATGCCATGGCAAGCCAGGGCCAGGTAGGGTTGGGGCAGAAGGTGAATCTGTGCAGAGCTGGAGCTCAGGCCACAGCCTCCCTCTAGTCCCTGCAGGCGCAGAAACCTACTGTGGACAACTTCTCAATTTCCTCGTCTGAGGCCCCCAGGGATGCCAGGCCGATGTCCTGTGGAGGGAACAGGAGGCTGAAAGGTGAACTCAGCACAATATTGTGCTCAAACTAGGGCCCTGGGGCTCAGCTCCCCTCTAGGGATCCACCCCACACATTGCCTAGGGCATGGCTTGGTTGCCAAGGGTAGAAGCCCACTGGATGGTCCAGCAGGTGGCAGCGCAAGTATGGGAACCTCTGCCAGGGGATGAGGCTCCAAGGAAGGACAAGGGTCCCTCCTGTCTGAGGGTGGGGTGCACCCCAGGGTGCCATCACCTTCAAGTCCCAGCGTCTGTGAGTGTACTGTCCACTCCTGGGCAAACTCCAAGGAGGAAAGAATGCATGGCCCACTTGTTGGCCCCAGCAACCCCCAGCCAGCAAAGCTCCTCAGTGATTCAGCACCTGGCCTGAGGCCCAGACCCACCTGGGAGAACTGGGCGAATGTGCGGTCAGCCAGCATGGGCACATGCCCCAGCAGCTCATGGCAGCAGTCCCTGTGTGGGGCAGAAAGAGGGAGAGAGCTGGGGCAGGCCGGCCTGCCCCACCTTCCCTCCATCTTTCCAGGGACCCTCTGTGCCACAGCCCCCAATCGCACAACCACCACCCTGCCACGTAGACACGCACGGCTCTGGTGAGTGCATGGGCGAGGAGGCATGGCGGATGTACTGGGTGCACTGGAACACGCGGAAGGCCAGGCTGGCCAGGAAGTCCCTTGCAGACAGTAGGCCAGCCACAGGCCGCAGCTGAAATCCAGTCCGCTCTGCAAAGGGCTTCATGGTCAAGGACGGGAAGGTGCCGGGAAGGGACGTCCCACAGCTGATGCTCTCCTCATCCCTCCTTGCTCTGCCCCTCTCTCCATCCCTCACCTTTCAGGAACTGCGACACATCCTCCAGCTGCGGGATGCTGTCCTCACAGTAGCCACAGAAACGCTCCAACAGCTGGAAGGCGTCCAGGTGCTCCCGGCAGGCGTGAGTGGCATAGAGGCCCTTCAACGTGGTGTAGACCTCCTTCCTGCATGCCAAGGTGTCAGGGCCTGCCAGACTGCCCTGTGTCCTCCCCATCTGCTCCCACAGTCCCCTGACATTTTGCGGACTTTGCTGGTGGCTCTGGGGAACTGCTGGGGGCAGTGGGCATGTCTCTAGGGGTAACTCAATATTCTGGCCTTGAGAAGAGCCTCCCCCTGGTTTTAGTCCCTCTGGCTGCACAGCGCCCAGGGCGATGGCTCCTATGCAGCTTCTCCCTCCCAGCCCCGCCCTGGCCCTGCTGGCTGTGCTGGGTCTCACCAGGTGGCGGTCTCTTCAGCTGTATACTCCACATGGGGGATTGGCTGGCCACTGCGAAGGGGGCAGTGGTTAGTCACAGGCCCCGCCCCAAGGAGCAAAGGGCAAGAAGGGAGGGAGCGCCACTCGCATGGAGCCTCTCCAGTCAGGATTGAGACCTTGGGGGTGGCAGGATGAGCTCTGGGCTGACTCTCCCTGGGGCTAGCTGTGCAGCATTGGCTGGCTGCTCAGCCCCTCTGTGCCTCGGTATTCTCAGCTGTGACTTGGGGGCAATGCCAGTACCTGCTTCTGTGCTTTGATATATGCAGGCCGTGGGCAGAGAAGCCAGCAGGAGGCTGGACCCCACGTGGGCAGCAGCCCTTCGTGAGGTGATGGTGTGGGTGGGAAGATGGCCTCTCCCCACCTTCCTCCTTCCCTGCCCCACTCAGCCAGCGCTAGGCCCAGGGCAGGCTCCTGAGTAGATAGATGGTCCTTACTGTTTATACTGGAAGGCGATATCGGCAATCAGCTTTCTGCGCTGGCGGTACGCCTGGTCTGAGAAGCCCTGGTGGCAGAGAGGACAGGTACCCAGTGAGGAGGCTGTGCTGCCCGGCTGAGCCAACCAGGGTGAGTTGGAGGGACACAGGGTAGGGACAATGGCTCACCGGATGGTCCATGTCCAGGTCAGGGTCAAATTTGGTAATCAGGTGGTGACACTTGTCCAGCTCTGACACCTTTCGTGGGAACCAGGGGACTTTACAGAGGACAGAGCAAGAAGGTCCGATGAGTGTGGTCTCTACTCTATCATTGCTTACCTTGGACACAGCCTCCCCCAAGTGCCTCTGGGAAGCAGAGGTCACCGGGGAGATGATGTCGGGGGAGGTTCCTAGAGGTGGCCTGGGCCTAGATGAGGCCGTGGAGCAGAACCAGAGGGGCCAGAGCCAGCCCAGGCAGAGGCCAGTACCTTGGGGTCCTTTGAGTCTCTGCTTCCCATGCCCAGGGGCATCTGGGGCTCCCCACACCCAGGGCTGTGGTCCAGGACAGAATGAGGGCTCACCCTTGTCCTCCCCAGCACTGCGCACATCATCTGACACCCGGTGCACAGAGCTGAGCAGAGCGGGCAGGTCCTCACTGGGCACCTCAAAGCGCACAAAGTACTCCAGGTGGGGGCCCCCCGCCCGTGGCCGCGAAGCAGGACGGGTCTCCAGGTGATGGATTTTGGCTTCAAATGTCTTTGAGAGGAAGAAGGCCAGAAGAGAGAAGAAATGAAATGAGAGATGGAGAAACCAGGAGAGAGGAAGAGGCACCCTGCGCAGCTTGCCCGGCCCCGCCCTTGACACCAGCAGCTGTGACTGCACTGCCATCTTTCAGAGTCGCATAGGCTCCTGCTGCCAGGTCAGAGCTTGCCTCTGGCAAACCTGGTTTTGTCTCATAGATCTACCAAGCTGTCCCACAGGGGAGCTGTGCCCCTGTTCCCCTGTCTGCAAGTCCCAAGGCTGTGTCTAAGCAGCCCAACTCCCCAGCTTCCTGGATGGCCTCATCTGGGTCCATCGTCCTCAGCAGGGGTGGGGGATTGACCTGAACTCCTGTGTCCAGAGCACAGGGCACAGGTCCCTTTATAGCAACTCCTGAGAATCAGGGACTGGAGGCAGGGTCCATTCCACCCCTCTCTCACGTTGCCCAGCAACAGGACCCTTGGGGACCAAGCCTTCTCTGGGAGCTCATAAGAACTCTGGCTCTGAGGTCATGTGAGACTGTCCTCCAGGAGCTTGGTCACCCACCATGGCAGTAACTTAAGCAACCGTGATCTTAGCTGCAGGCCATCAGCAATGAGAGTTGGAGGGCCGCCCCCACCCACTTCCCAGGTTGGTTGTATCTCTTCCTCTCCCCAGGGGTTGTGAGCTGTTGGGGTAAGGGGCGTACACAAGGTCCCCTGGCCTTTAGTTACATTCTGCACCAGAGGGGCAGGGCCCCAGCCCGGGTGGGGAAGCACTTGCCGCAGGTCCCTGAGGCAGCCCACGTGGTGCCCTTACCTCAAAAACCTTGACAGCCCGGGACAGCGGAGAGGGCTTGGAGCCCCGAAGGGAGAAGAGCAAGTTCAGCACAGCTTTCCCCTCCTTCTCCTCAAAGGTCACCGCGTCCAGGGGGTCCCTGGGCTCTGAGGAGGCCACTGCAGCTGCTGCTGCTGCCGCTGCCTCCCGCTCTTTTCGAGCATCCTCGATGAGGCTCTGCCGACGCCCGATGAACTGTGGGGACTGTGGAGACAGGGACCCTCCTCAGTCTCCTCGCTGATACTCTCAGGGAGCAGGCAGGCTACTTGGTGGCACACAGGGAGGAGATGGGCACACTGCTGAGCCCAGCCTGTGCTGCATGCAGATCCTGATGGAAAGGTGGCAGCAGGCTTGACGGGAAGATGCTGGAAGCCATGGCAGAGTGAAGAGCCAAGGCACCTGGCCAGCTGCCTCCCATGACGGACATGCTGTGTCACCTGTCCCTAGGCCTGGCCTTAGCTGGGTTAGTGGTGGAGGTGCTGCCTGACCTGTGCCCACAAATGGACAGATGGACTGCAGCTGGGGCCCCTGGGAGGCCACAGCACAGGGGGAGTGGCGTGGCTCTGTTGGCAGGAGGACTGTGTCCCTCCTCTGGCCACCTCTGGCCTCATCATGGAGGAGCAAGGCCAGGGGCCTTCCTCACATGCTGCATCAGAGCTCTGGGCAGATCTGCCTCTGTATGGCCGCTGCTGACCACCTATCTCTCCGTGCACCATAGGGACTGCATGTCCAGCTCCTCAGCACTCAGCCCGCCCAGGCTTGGACTAAGGAGAGGTCTGGGCTGAGCTCCCCTCAGCAAAAGAGACCCAGCCCCTCCCAGGGTTCAGGGACCCTGGATATAGAAGGAGGAACGGAGAACCCCAGAGTCCCTCCTGAGGTTGGGTGGATGATGTGAAGAGAAGCAGGGCCATGGCTGTGGCCCCAGAGAACTCTACAGTCCGGGTGGGCCAGGGCCTCCCTAGGGGAGGAATCTGATTTGGAACCTGGAGGTGGGGCCCTCCTGACCCCACATTGTCTTGAAAAGTGCCTGGAAATTAAGCTTTTGCACTTAGTCTACAAATAAGCCCCTCCTGCCTCTCTGCCCCGCTCCAGATTGCTCCTGGCTGAAGCAGGAGTGAGCCTCCCTTCGGGGCTGAGATGTTAGTTGTCCACAAGTCCGGCAGAGGGGTCAGGTCCATGTCCTGCTTCACACATCACCCACACACACTTGGGGCTCCGGGAGAGGAGAAGGGACAGAAATCACCACAGCACCAGATTATCCTGTTCCTGTTTTCGGGACCCTGCCACAAGCTGTCACTGGACCAGGAAAGTTGGGGTGGCTGCCCCCCAAGCAGGTAACTGATAAAGGGGCTGGGCAGGTGAGGTCGGCTGGAGCCCTGGCACGCTCTGGGGCTCCTGGCTGACTGTGACCACCAATAAATAGTCTTCATCCTCCCGGATACCCAAGGGAAACATTTTTCCTGATTGATAAATAGAACACATAGAGACCCATACAAACCCTAAAGGTTGGGACGGTGGGACAGGGGCCATCTCCCAGGACCCAGAACACACAGAAGAGACACACAGGGCACAAGGGGAACTCTCTGCCCAGGACACACAACGACCCTGCAGACTCCGAGTGGGTTCCCCACCTGCCCACAGAGGCAGAGACGGCTCCAGCCGCCCCTGGGTATCTAGTGCCCTGGCCTGTGGGTGTCAGCATGCCCACTTACCATGATGGCCTCGGCCTGCTTGGCGTCCAGCTCTGAGACGGCCCTTCGGAAGCCCTTGGGCTGTGGCGTGGCGGCACCAGGGGTGGGCATGATGCGGCGTGGTGGTCCAGGGCTCCGTCTGTCTCCACAGCCCTTGGAAGGCGGCTTCTTAAAGGCCAAGCTGACGTCAAAGCCCCTCTGGGTCCCCCACCTCCCACCTCCCACCTCCCCTGGATCCCTCCCTCTCCTGCCTGCTGTGCCTGAGGGAGGCGGGGTGGGCGCGGAGCTGCAGGAGAAAGGGCTCCATCCCATTAGATCTAATTGCATTTGTGTCGCAGCCACCAGCCTCTGAATCATCCCTAGCCCCGCGGCTTATGACCCAGGGGTTGGCTCACATTCTATAGGGGAAGGGGACGGTTGAGTCCCCTAGGCCCAAGTCCCGGGGGGCTCACAGGGTGGCATTCTGGTGGGCACTCCAGGCACACACTTCACCAACCCTGTCCTTCTATGGCCAACACCCCCAGGGCCCCCAAGAGGGATGCAGCTTTGAGCCTCAGCACCAGGAACCCCTTCCTTTACTTTCTCAGAGAACTCTTTGAATTTCCCCACAGGGTCCTGGGCTTGTTTCTGTAGATGCATGAGGCACGTTGTCTGCACTGCCCTAACCCTGTGCCTGCTGGTCCTGGTGCTGGACCTCCAGGTGGATCTCTTAGGGTGCAGGATGCTCCAAGAGAGCCAGTACCTCCAGTGTGTCCGTCTCTACGAGTCCCACTTACCTCTTGGAGGTCCCTATTCACCTGAAGGACTGCAGCCCTTTCTTGGGTGACCAGGACAGCACCCAGGAAACAGCCAGGCACCCTGCACGGCCACTCCACCACCTACCTCTGGACCCCTCCTCTCTTGGAGAGCACACCCCCCTCAGCACTGAGGGCCCGATGCTCTCCTTCTCCTGAGCTCCTGCCAGCCAACTACCACCCCCTCCTTCAGCTGATCCTGGGCGATGGCACTCTCTGGGGACCAGCTTTCTCCTGGAGCCCAGGACTCTCTCATTTGCCTTCCCCAGCTATTGTCTCCTGTAGAGCCTTCCTGGGAAAGGTGTCCAAAGGTGTCTCCTGTCCCTTCGCCTGTGGGGCCAGAACCCACCATGAAAACGACACAGTGCAGAAAGGAGGCACTGGCCTCCCTGCACTCCCACCTCTCCTCTGGCTAATCACCATGACACCCCAGCCCACCTCCCCGGCATCTTTCAGATCCCCGTAAGCAGCTCCTCATTCATCATGTGCACGTCATTCCTCAGCTCTCCTGTCAACGGTAGCCCTAGGTCCTCCCCCAAACCGGCTCAGCCCGCTGCTCTCTGGAGGAGACCTGAATGTTCCACTGTTGCAGGAAAGCCACCATTGCCACTGTCCCTGGCCAATGAACCTACCCCCACTTCCTGCTCCAGGAGGGTTTGGGGTTCTTTGATACCCAGTTTAAATTCTATTCTTCACCTACTTCTGGCAAGCTCTTATACGTTCCACAAAACCCAACTCACCAGGCATTTACTTTACAGTGCCTCCTACTTGTTCCCATGATGCTAATCACTCCCTTCTCTCTTCCCCTGAGTTGTTTGTTCTGCTCTGGACACTCCTGGGAAACAGGAATCTCACCAGGAAACAAGACAAACAAGGGGGCTCAAATCCCAGGCCACTCCTGTCTCCTGGAATCGGGCCCTGGCCTTGGCCTTCTCATCTTCTAAACTGCCCCAAAGAGCACGAATCCAAGGGTTTGACTCCGACTATGTCTGACATGCGTGCTCAGAATGGCTTTGAAGGCAGCCATCATCACACACCTATAGTCCCCAAGTACTCCGGGAGGCTGAGGCAGGAGGATGGCAATTTCGAGCCCAGCCTGAGTAATTTAGCAATTCATGCCTCAAAGTAAAAAATGTTAAAAGGGCTGAGGATGTAGCCGACTGCGAATGTACTGGCTTTAATCCCCAGTGTGTGTGTGTGGGGGGGGAGGGTAAGAGGATCTCCGTGTGAAGGCAAGCTTGGCTCCCCTGGAGACTCCCAGAGGCTTGAGGGCCCCACAGGCAGGCACGGGCCCCTTAGTGGGCAGGTCCAGGCCCATCTCCCCCTCCTTGCCAGCCCTGCCAATGCGTTTGCTCAGGTGGCGTAGGACAGGAGGGCAGCATATCTAACAAACCAAGCCGGAGGGCCTGGCTGGGCTGCCGGATGTGGATTTAACCTTTCAGCAAATGTCTTTCACTGACACAAATATTGCTTTTTAATTCGTTTTCCTGCCTGGGCTGGTTGAGCTGGCCGGGAGCTATGTGGGGAGTGATGTGGGACCTGTACTTCTAAGACCCTTTGCTGGGCTCAGGCACCCCCAAGAGCAGGCCCTGAGGGCACAGAAGCCCAAGGACACAGTGCAGCCCCAGCACTACCCCTGCTTGGGCTTCCGGCCCACAGCTTGTGAAGGTGTCTGTCTGTAAGTTCCGCAGTCTGAGAAGCTGCCTCACACACCTACTCTGTAGGCCCATCTGGCCCTGCTCAAGCGCTGGCCTCATCTCGGACCTGTGTTGTGCCATTACTTTCCTGCATCTGAGATGGTGAAGGTCCCCTGGAGCCCCTAATTTTGTCACTGTCCTAAACCCTCTTTCCCAGCCTTTGCTGTACCCCATACCAAGTACCCCACCTCCTTCTACCTCTGTACCTCCCCAAGTCCCCTCAGAGGGTGGGCAGGCAGCCATCGCCACACCTCTGTGACAGGCCAGGAGAGTATGAGGCCTGTTACCCATGGTTTCTGTGAGCCCAGGATGGGGGCCCAGAGTGACTTGTCCTACCAGCCTTCATACACATCCATGGTACAGACAGGAGGCCCAAGGCCCTGAGACTCGTGACCCATCTGGTTCACAAGCAGCCTCCAGTCAAAGTGCCCCACACCCCAGGACAGCGATCTTCAAGGATCCCAATGTGGCTATTTCCGAAGCCTGGGGGCTCAGAATCCCAGGCCACAAACAGGGTATCTGACAGGCAGTCAGATACCTTGACACCACGACCCCAGAGGGAAGGGCAGGGCTGGGAAGGGGCTCCCCAAAAGCCAAGGTCAGGTGGGTCAGTGCAGATCTCCCGGGAGGAGAAGCCTGGGGGCTGAGCACGTGGGAGTGAATGCCAGGGTAAGGAGGAGGAGACAGAGGCAAGAAAGGGACACCGCGTAAGGGCACGTGGCCAGGCAGCAGGAGGCCCGTGGGGGTTTGAATCTGGGCTCTGCAGCCCTCTGTCCCTTCGTGATGCCCTCTGGCCTCCTGCCCAGGACCTGCTCCGCACAGCCATCCTGAGCAATTACAGACTCCTGTCACCGTGGCAATTAGGGCACAGAGCCGGCTCCAGCAAGCGGAGCGTCTTCTCTAGACAGCCTTTCTCAGCACAGAGGCTTAATAGCCCATAATGACAGTGCCGCTGCCAGGTGGCCGTGCCCCCTCCTGTGTGGGCAGAGCAGGGCATAGAGTCAGCCGTGGCTTCCCGCCTGCCCCCTACACAGTCTGGCCTGCTCAGGTTCCCCCAAACCTGGCCCACTCAAGAAGCCCACTGAGGAAGTATAGAAGCCTGCTAGACTGACCCCTTCCCATAGGTAACGGCCTGACGGGGGTGGGCAGGAGATGCCAGGGCTTCCTCCCTCTTTATGCTGTCCTGGGTGCCCCAGCCTCAGTCCAGGCACCAGTCACGGTGGCCCCAGTCACACTGACCCTCTCCCACCTGCTCTGAGCTGCACCGTGGAAAATCACGTGCAAAGAGTTTTGGGGACACAGACCCAGCAATCTAGTTCAAAGGGTACCTTCCACCAACTTGAGCAAGATAAATGGCTTTGTCATCCAGCAGTTAGTCTCCATATAGGAACCTGGACAATGCACACAGACGTGTGACCTACAGAGACACAGGCATGCTCACATAAACACAGACACATGGACACACAGATGCACAGACGCATGTACGTGCACACACAGACAAACCCACATAAACACACACCCAAGCAGACAGATACACAGGTAGACATAGGTGCACATTGTGTACCTTGACCAAGTTCACTCTGAGCTCTCCTTACAGCCCTCAGGGCCCAATTGCTGCAGTCACCCAAGATGCCCTTCTCCAGCTAGGGGACATGTACCAGTAACTTAACTTAAAATAAATGTTCCTGCTTATGGGTGAACTGAATGGGCACCAAGTGACGTGCTGGGGTCCTCTCTGGGTCTGCGGACACTAGGGACATTGTGCTCAGCCATCCTGGGTGAGTGAACCCCACAAGGGGGACAGTAAAGATGGACCCTTTTCTTACCCCCAGCGGCTCTGCTCTGCAGCTCCACGTGCAGACTTTGGCACCTCACCCCACCCCCACCCCTAGCTAAAAGGACAGCCATGACACCATGGCACAAGGCAGGATCTGGCTGTCCCCATCCCCATCAGACTCAAATGCCAGAGCAATTAGCCCTAACAAGGCCATCGGCTGAAGCAGCAGCCGCAGGGCTGGCAGGCGCAGAGTATCGACAAGATGGCCAGGACCAGCCGCTTGAGTCGATCAGATGCACTTAGAAGTAATTGGGTGTTTGGGAGTCAGACCAGAGGCGAGAGCTGTGAGCATCGACCTCCAGGCCTTACTTCCGGCTCAGGAATCTGCAGTGTCATCTCAGCTCTCCCCGTGCCCATCGACACTTCGCTCACCCTGTTTGTACCCAAAGTGCCTACCATGGCCAGCACGTCCTTTCTGTCAAACTCTGACAGACCTGTCGGCCTGGGCCCCTTCTCCACCCAGCCCCTACCCTCCCTCCTGGCCTCCCCTCTGAGCCCCTTCCACCCTGCACTACTGCCCTGCCTGAGCCCTGGTCCTTGTCATACGGAGCTTGCCTGGGCCCTGCAGACCCATGGTCTAGGGGCTAAGAAGGGCCTTTGTCAGCCCTGTGTCCCTAGACTTGATTTCCCAGTTCATAGTTGGGGCTGATCTTGTGAAGAGCTCTCTGCACCTTACAAAAGGCGGAGCGTGTGCTGAGCCCTGTGCAGTGAGTATGCATGCGGAGCATATCCGTGTTACATGTGTGTGCATACCTGTGTGGTCATGAGCCCTTCAGTGTGTGCACATCACATAGTTTTTATTTTAAATTAAGTTTACTGGCACATTTTCAGTGTACACTATGTTTACATTCATCACTGAGAATTTGTACCTATATACAACATGTCTTTCTTTTTTTCCGCAGTACCGGCTTCAAACTTCAGCCCTTGTGCTTCCAAGGTAGGTGCGGTACCACTTGAGCTAAATCCCCAGCCCAACATATCTTCATATCTTTTTTTTTTTTGAGACAGGGTCTCACTTTGTGGTTCAGGCTGGCCCTGAGCTCAGCCTCAAACTCACATCACAGCAATCCTCCTGCCTCTGCCTTCCGAGTGCTGGGATGACAGGTGTGAGCCACCACGTCCGGCACTGTGGTATGTGGTACTGGTTGCTGCTGAGTCTCCACACCCAATATTGTATGTGGTTACCAGGATCGAACCCAGGTCCTTGCACTTGCAAGACAGGCCCCGGAACCACTGAGCTAAATCCCGGGTCCATAGCTTCATATCTTGATTGTTACTTTTTCCCTTTCCCCTGCCCTCCCTCTAGGCCCTTCACACCCCTATATACATAAGTTTTGTTTCCTTCCTTTTCAGCATCAAATATTTTCTTTCCCCTGCCCCCCAGGTCTCCTTCTCTTTTGAACACTTTCTCCCAACTTCATAATACCTTGTCTACATTTTATTTATTTATTTATTTATTTTTTTTTTTTTAGGTTTTTTGAGACAGGGTCTCGCTTTGTGGTTCAGGCTGGCCCTGAGCTCAACTTCAAACTCACATCACAATCCTCCTGTCTCTGCCTCCCGAGTGCTGGGATTACAGGCGTGAGCCACCACGCCCGGCACTGTGGTATGTGGTACTGGTTGCTGCTGGGCGTGGGTCTCCACACCCAGTATTGTTATGTGGTTACCGGGGAATCGAACCCGGGCCCTTGCGCTTGCAAGACAGGCGCCCGAACCACTGAGCTAACTCCCCGGCCCCTAGTCTACATTTTAGACTTAGTTTACACTTTCAGTTT
>PVIR01034181.1:0-17357 GCA_004026965.1 Petromus typicus
ATACTGGGTGTGGAGACCCACACCCAGCAGCAACCAGTACCACATACCACAGTGCCGGGCGTGGTGGCTCATGCCTGTAATCCCAGCACTCGGGAGGCAGAGGCAGGAGGATTGTGATGTGAGTTGGAGGCTGAGCTCAGGGCCAGCCTGAACCACAAAGCGAGACCCTGTCTCCAAAAACCTAAAAAAAAAAAAAAAAGTGCATTGTGAGGAGCTAGTCTGCAAAAGAGGTGTTGGAACAGATTTCACAGTAGTAGGAGCTCTAGACTATTGTGTGGCTAGATGGGAGATCTCTGGTACACATTTTGATATCTCCAGAGATAAGATGATTTATCTTGTCTCTTTCCTCGGATAATTTCCACAGAACTTGTAAAAATGATAGGCAGATAGGTTTCAAATTGGAAGAACAAGCAGAATGCTCTAATACCTCTCAAGTAGTAGGAGGAAAACTCATAAATCACTATTTCCATTTTGTTGGTCAAAACACAAAGCAAGACCAAAATAGATGCAAGGACAAAAGCAGTGTTACTCTGTAGTAAGAACCAGACAACTCACCTCACAAAGTGAAAGAGTCAAGAGGAATGCACTTTGTCATATTTGCAAAATTGACTGTGACTTTTTGAATTTTGTTTAATGTTTGTAGATTCTGTTGCTGTCACGTGGATAGACAGACTCTTCCCTTCCATGCAATGGGTCATTTCCCTGGGGATTTCAACTGCAGTGATTGACACCACTTCTTGTACAATACTTACTAGATCAAAGCTGATCTATGTTCAAGCCAAGAGGGACAATTGCCTCTTATCTATAGGCTTAATGAGCATCTCTCCCCAGCTGTAGCTGTGATTCAGTTCATCATGTTAACTTCTATTGTTGTTATACCATCATATTTAAGCTACTTACCAAAATATTCTGGAATATATATTGCATTTCTGTTCCTGCAATGAACTGGGAACATCAACTCACTTGGTACTGTACAGCTTACCACCAGATAAAGCTTAACTGTAATTTCTGACTCATTACTAAGGTTTTGATAGGAGTCTGCAGGGAAGGGATTTATTGTGGTCTCTGAGCAGTCAATCCTGACTGCTCATGTGAACTTGCACTTAGAGCTGCCCTTTTATAAGGAGCACAAAACCTCCATCCTCAGTGCAGTTCACAGCAGGGTTCATGCTCCTTAAGGATCTAATAGTACTGCTGATCTGACACGAGATGGGGCTCACGTGGTAATGTGAACAATAGGAAACAGTAGTTAATAAAGGTGTAGCTTCACTTCGTGGTCCATTTCTCTCACCCCTATGTGCTTCTCTGTTCCTACCACTCTGTGAGCATGGATAGGAGACCCCTACAGTAGATGACTGTCCCTGCCTGCTCATCCTCTGGCTAGATGTGTGTGTTAGAAAGCAACCAATCCATCATGTGCAGGACAATTTACATCAGATTCTACTCTGAAAAGACCACTATGACAATGGCAGAGAAACTGAGTGAGTGGATGTGTGAATAGGGGCAGGCAAACAGCTGGCCTGGATTCTCTTAATAACCACACTTTACTCAACAGAAATCCAAGATTCAGTTTACTCCCTTAAATAAAAGAATCTGATCTGGTACTGAAAGCTAACATTCTGATACCAGAAACCACATTATTGTTATATTTACTGTGGTGAGGAATGTATTATATCATGAAGAACACATTGATGTGATTTTGTCTCATCTTGAGATCAAGAATACCTGTAGTACTTCTAATCCACTGATCTACATATACCTCATGGTGTCCTGCTTAGAGAATATCTGTAAAGCTTTCTGGCATCCATTTTTGTGAACCACATTTATTCCTTGTTCTCCCTCCTATTTCTTTCTTATTTATACTTACTTTGTCATAGTACGATGTAAGCCAGACCTGGCTCTAAACCAGACTTTAGGAGGTTGTAGAGAATATTTTATTTCTTTATTGGGTTGTAAATACAATCAGTGTTGCCTGTTTAAGATACTGCTTGATTATAGTCAAGGCTTGAACGTAAATAAGAAACCCATATTTCACACAGTCACTGAAATAACCACTTCTTTTTACTTTCCTTTGAATTCACATGCTCATCTCTAGGAATTCTAATATTTTCAGTCCCCGTGGCATCTGTATCAGTGATGTTAGAAATTCTTATGCTGAGAGCTCCTTAGATAAAGAAATACTGAACTATCTCATCTTCACAATGTTTGCCTCTATAGCCACTCTTCTTTATCTGTATTATGAAAAATGTAAATAAAGATAATTTCAGTTTGAGGTACACATTCATTTATTAAGCAAATGTGTCCTGAATATCTGCTATGTTGCAGGTGCTCTTGTAGACACTTCTGAGAAATCATTCAATCTTCTCATGGAAGGTCTTTTTAATCTCATAGTACAGTAAGAAATGTCAAGTATAATCATATAAATTATTACCCAATGCCACTTACTTTAGAATGTTGTACTGAATGGTACTGAATGCATTTCTCAAGAATACTTAAAAATCCACATCGTCTAAGACATAGTTTTACAATGAAGAATCTGACCACCAGATCAATAGCTCAAGTGTGCAAAGTGAACAGTGACAAAGGTAAAATAATGGAACTTTTCTATCTGTCCCACCAAACAAACTAAGACAAATTGAGAAGAAATGGAGGGACTATTTCCTGAGGAAATAAAATATGAGCATCATCATTTTTGTATTTTGATCCAGACTTTTCTATACTATAAATATTTTCTTACAATAGGTTTTTCCTGTTTGATTATGAGATACTGCTGTGCTAGGGAAAAATTGTATATGTTATTTGAAGGAAGAACATTAAATAAGTAATATTTTTGTTTCCTAAACACTCAAACCAAGAAAGTTTCAATGGCTAATATTTGAATGTTATTGCTAATTTTTATTTATAATATGCACTAATGTACTTTTTCAGTCCTGGAAGTAAAAATTTTCACTGATCTTAGTAAATTAATGATACAATCTAAAACAACTTTATTTTAAAATTGTAGTGTACTAATGAATTTGATTGTACAGTTTTATCTTAGTTTAATGTGCATTAATCTTACTTCTCATATCATAAAATTAAGAAGGTCCATCTAGGTGTATTTGAAAATATAGATGCCATTACCTCACCTTTGTTATCTATCACATGTATAATACTTTGTAAAACCCTGTAAGAAAATAAGTTATCACTAATTTTAGTTATCTTTTTCCCTTTCAGGTGTGGTGGCCATTGATATAGATAGAGAGAGAGAGAGATGGATAGATTGATTGATTGATTGATTGATATATCTTTAGCTATGTTTGTCTTTCTAATTTGTATGTTAGTCATTCAATCTTCTCAAATGGAGAATATCTATCAAGTTTTTTTTGGGGGGTGGGGTTTTTTTTTGTTTGTGGTTTTTTTTGTTTGTTTGTTTCTTTGTTTTTTTGAGACAGGGTCTGGCTTTTTTGTGGTTCAGGCTGGCCCTGAGCTCAGCCTCAAACTCACATCACAGCAATCCTCCTGCCTCTGCCTCCCGAGTGCTGGGATGACAGGCGTGAACCACCACACCCGGCACTGTGGTATGAGTCTCCATGCCCAGTATTGTTATGTGGTTACCGGGGATCAAACCCGGGTCCTTGTGATGGTAAGACAGGCGCCAGAACCACTGAGCTATATCCCCGGGCCCCTATCAAGTTATTTTTGTTTTAAGTGGACTCCTGTTTTACAGGGCTCATGTTCACCTTAATCAACATTTTGTTGGTTTTGAGGAAATAATTTGTTGTGTACAATTATTATTTAATGTTGCTCTATCAAATGGTTACAAAACTTGTATTTCAGAGACAAAAATGAATTATAAAAAAATTTCTAAAAATCAGACTTTAAATTGTGAGATTTAAGTCTACAAATATGCCCCTCAAAAATGAGACTGAAGTGCAGAATATAAGTCAACTGGAAGATATTTTCCAAGAGTATTTTTGTCTTGGTCATTTCCTCAGCCTTTTATTCTGCATCCTCTCTACCATGACAAGGACACTTAAAACCACATACTCTTCACCATGATATTCTGACTCACCATAGGATCAGAAGCAACATATCACAAAACCCAGCACTGAAATCATGACCTAAAATACTTTTTTCTGCATTCTGGACATTTTTCTCTGCAACAGAAAATGGACACACTGAGAATCAGGGTCATTTCCAGGACTAGATTTACTATATGGTTCAAAAGTTAATGTAAGGAGTAAACAAAAGGAGTTGAGCAGTGTTTACAAAACAAAGCTACAAAGATATGAAAAGTTGCAAACAGAATGCATTATTCTTTTTCCTGGCAGATGAAAAAGATAGCCAGTATCAATGACTTAAAAGAGGAGAGGTTTACTTTAGCATTTGGTGTAAGTGGGTTCAGTCCATAGTTGATAGGCTCCGAGGAAGAAACCATATAGTAAAAGGATGTAGAAGAGGAAAGAAGATACATTCATTGCATCCAGAAAGCAAAGAGAAAGAAGAAAGGATGCGAGGAAAAGGATACACTCTTCTAGGCTATGAATTCACTGACCCTCCTCTCTTCAAAGGCTCCAGCACCGAAACAGCACATTGAGCTCTGAAGTAACCAATGGACACATGCACTGAAGAGAATAGGCCCTTTGTAATAAAACGGACTTTCAGAATCTCCACCTCTAAATATAGGAGATACATGGTGGATGTTCTGTACCTAAAAAATTATTTTATTCCCTGACATCCAAAACTCTTATGTATATATCATTGTGTCTTTACTCCATCTTGAGTAGTTGCTAGAATTTCAAAAATATCACCATTGTTTACACTCAAGGTGGAAAGTCTGCTCTGAGATGCAAGGGAAATTCATAACCAAGAGATAAAAATTCCAAAAGAGGGTGAAATACATCAAATATACAATGGTCCAAATTAAAGAAACTCATTCCAAAAGGAAGTAATAAGAGAAAGAAGAAAATTTCACCAAAGTAAAACCAAAACTCAAGAAAACACATGTTAAACCCTAGAGCTGTATTTTCCAAGATCAGGGGCATGTGATATGATCTCTCCAAAGACTTCAAAAGTCCCATCTCTGGCCTTGCTTTATGTCAACCTAGTGGCCAGGCTTTGCTCATTGTCTGTGGCTTTTCTCAACAGATATGTCACATGTCTGGTGTTCCCATCTTGCCAGCATCTACATCTCACTTTAGACTTCACTCTCAGCTTTAACACTCTCGGGGGATCACTTTCTCTCCTCCCAGGCCTTTCTCTGAAATCTAGTAGAATCCTCAATGACAACACAACACTTCCTGTATGTGTGACAACACAATCTGCACCAATACTTTAAGGTCTATCATCAACTCAAACAGTAGCCAGCCATCATGGGTCTAGGCAGCTGTGGCTTTGGAGTTTCTGGGTGGCTCAACTTAATATACACATCCCTACATGGTTTCAAGTACACAAGACACCAGGTCCATAAAAGCCTTTCAGTTATTACCCTTGTACACACAGCAGACCTGTGCAGGTTGATGTTAGGCCAATCCTTGAGATGTTATCAATGAATCATTTTTTTTTCACAGTGCAAATCATTGACTAATTTGAATAGCCCTAATCTTTTCAGCATCCATTTTTTTTCACTCCAATTAACACATTTCATTTGCTGGCTAAGTAATACAATTTTCATATTATTGTCTCGGTTTTTGATTTTCAAGTGGCATTTGTCAAAAAATAATTTTCATGTTACTAAGTAAAGAAATTAAAAGATCAAATATACATTAGCACAATCACAGTAAGGAACTTTCACATTCTACTTTCATGAAGATATCAACTAAGTAAAATCCAATTAAGAAATTTCAGAGCTGATACTGGTACAAATCCCCATTATGGAGTGCAATCATGATGTGTATATTTAATGTACCAATAAAGATTTAAAAAAAAAAAGAAATTTCAGAGCTGAAGCACACCCTTGAACCTGTTGAATGGATATCTTGGAGTTAATGAATATATGGAGCACTCCACCCCATACAACAGATCATACAATTTTTCAGCACCATATGGTACTTTTTACATAATGGACTACATACAAGTCAATGATCCCTGCTCAAGTAAATATAGAAAAGTTGAATTCATCTTATGTTTACTGTCTGGCCATTGTACAATGAAAATAGAAATCAATGTCAGGAGAAATTTCAAAAACATCAAAGCTCCTGGAAAATTCCTAACAGATTCCTCAATATCAAATGGGTCACAGAAGAAATCACATGGGATGGGAAGTTAATTACAATGATGTTACAGCTGAACAAAATGTTTGAGACCTTAGGAAAGAAATTTCTAAGAAGAAAATTCATCATTAAAAATAGTTCTGAAAATTTTAAACACAAAAATTAATGAAGAGAAAGAAATAAATGGAATAAAGATAGTAAAGGAAGAAACTATACTGTCATTATTTGCTGATGACATGATACTCTATGTAGATGATCTTACAAATGCTGCCAAAAGACTGCTAGACTTAATAAATTCATTAGGGTAGCTGGATACAAGGTCAGCCCTCAAAATATCAATAGTATTCTTGTACATAAAAAATAGAGAAAAAGAAGTTAGAGGAAAAATTCCTTTTGCAAAAACATCCAAAAAATTAGGAATAAATCTAACAAGGGAAACAAAAGCCCTTTAGTAGGAAAATTATAGTACTCTGACAAAAGAGATTAAAGAGGATATACAAAATGGGGAAAAAATTACTTCTCCCAGCAGCTAACCAATCTGGTGAAAATGGCCATATTCCCAAAACTGCTATACAGATTTGATGCAATTCCCCTGGAAATTTCCATAGCATATTTTACATAACTAGAGATGATCATCCAAAATTTCATCGGAATCAGAAGAGGTCTAGAATAGCAAAAGCATTTCTAAACAACAAAAATATGGCAGGGGTATCATGATCTTCTACTTGAAAGTATACTACAAAGATACTGTGATAAAATATCATGGTACTGGAAAGAAACAGTCCCAAGGAGCCAACCTATTCTATGGAGAACAGATCATAAAATACAGAAACAGCTCCAGACATACTAGGCCACCTTAACTTTAAGAAAGGAACCAAGCACCCTCGATGAAGAAAAGATACTCTCTGTAATAAATAGTGCTGGAAAAAATGGGACTCAACATGCCAAAGATTAAAACTAGACCTATATCTCTCAGCATACACTAAACTAAAGTAATGAAACAAAGATTTAAATATCAAAACAGAAAAAAGCTGCTGGGAGATAGGTTAGGTAAAACTCTTGAAGACATTGGAGTAGGAAAAGACTTTATGAACAAAAGCTCAGTAGCACATGAATTAGCACAACCAGTAACTGGGGTCTCATCTCAATAAAAAGCTTCTGCACAAAAGAAACCACCAACAGAGCAAAAAGACAACCTACAATATGGGAAAAATTATTTATCAGCTGTTCCTCAGACAAAATACTACTATCTAAAATACATAAATAAATTAAAAATCAGACCCTTCAAATTTTAAAAACACAATTCAAAAATTGGCATCTGAAATGAACAGATGTTTTGTAGATGAAGAAAAAGAAGCAGCAAATAAAAATATGGAAAAAGGTTCAACATTACTGATCGTTTGAAAAGTGCAGATGAAAACAACACTGAGATTTCATCTCACTGCAGAAAGAATGGCCTCTATCAAGATATCCACCAATAACAAATGCTAACAGGCTGTGGGGAGAAAGGAACCCTCTTCACTGTTGGTAGGAATGCAGATAGGTACAAACTGGAAATCAGTGGGCATATTCCTTTAAAAGCTAGGATTAGAGGTCCCATTTGACTCTGTCATTTCCTTACTGAGCATCTTTCTAAATTAACTAAAAGAATCATACCATAGAGATACATGTACACCCACATTTATAGTGGTACAGTTTGCAATAGCTAAATCTTGGAAATAGAATAAAGGCCCGTCAACTGGTTGGTGGCTAAATGTCACATAGTTTCTAAAAATAAAATGGAATACTACACAGCCATAAAGAAAGATAAACTTGAGAAATTTATAGCTAAATGGATGCAACTTGAGACCAAATTCATAAGTGAAATGAGTAGAACACACATGTGTAAATACAGTATCATTTCTCTAACATGAGAAACTAAAGACATGTATGAGGTTCAAAAAGTATAATAGGTATTGTAAAATAGGAAAAAATGTTCAGAGGAAGGAGAACCAGAGAGGAGATAGGGAAGGACAAGAAGGGAAAGAAAAATTTCATGGTAAAAAAGAAAAGACACAAACAATGTCTATATGTATAAAGGCACAGACGAGTTGAAGGGAGAACAGGGGGATGGAAAAAAAGAATTAAGGTATATCACGTACAAGTACAAACACTTAATTATGAATGTGAACATAATGCATTCCTAAAATGTAACAATCAGTTCAATAAAAACAATACTAACAACATACGTTACACATATGCAGAAAGCAATCCTCAAATTCACATGAAACCAGAAGAGACTCAGTATATCAAAAGTAACCTGGGATAAGCGCAAAGCAAGTAGGAAAGTAGTGATACCAGACCTGAAGCTGCACTGCAAAGCAACAGTGATAAAAACAGCATGGTAATGGAACAGAAACAGACACATGGGTCAAGGAAACAGACTGGCAATACAGCAGCTTCTTCAGACATGTGCAATATTTAATCACTGACAGAGTGCAAAATCATGTGTTAGAAAAAAGATAGGCTATTCAACAAGTGCTGTTGGGAAAACTGGTTAACTGCTTGTACAGAAAGAAACTGAGTGCTTATCTGTCACCTTATAGTAAATTCAAATCAAAACAGATAAAAGAACTAAACATGAAAACACAGATATTAAATCTTTTGAAAGATAAGAATAGGCAAAACAAAGCTTATATATATAGCGGGTGGGGATTGCAGGGCAGGGGGAAGGAGAAAAAATGAGAACCAAGTCATGTCATATTCTGGTGCAAACTCTCAATGTTGAATGTGATGAAGCTGTGTATTCATAATGCATCAATGAAGATTTGAATTTTTTTAAAAAAAGAATAGGCCAAACACTCAAAAACAGAAGTGTAGGCAAGGAATTTATAAACAGAATCTATATTGCACAAGAAAGAGCAAGGAGAGTCAACAAATGGAATTATATCAGACTAAAAAACTCTTGTACAGCAAAAGAATCAACCATTAGAGTGAAGAGACACTCTATAGATTGGAGAAAAATGTTGCCAGCTACTCCTCAAACAAAAGACTAATATCTGGAATATATAAAACACTTTGAAAAAATTTAAACTAGCTGTATTTAAAGGCCTACTCAAGTCCATCAACTGGAGACTGGATAAAAAAGCTGTGGTTCTTCTACAGAATGGAGTATTATTCTGCCATAAAAATGATAAGTTTGAATCATGTATACTTAAATGGACATACCTTTAGGATATCCTCATAAGTGAAATAAATAGGGCACAGATAGGTACACATTGCATCTTTTCTCCGGTATGAGAAAATAGAGATGTAAATGAGTCCTAGAATTGTATGTTATATATTGTGAAATAGAAAATACTCAAAGTGTAATAGGGTGAAGGGGGGAAAATAATAAGATTCACAAAAAAGAAAGGAAACAAATTGTATGTATATAGGGGGGTGGTAGGGTGGGTAGGGCTATGGGAAAAAATGAGAATTAAGTTGTGTCTTATACTGGGTACAAATACCCATTGTAGAGTGCAATTATGTAATGTATATGTAATGTAACAATAAAGATTTCAATTTAAAAAAAAGAAAAAGAAATGGGCTAGATATATGAACAGACACTTCACAGGGGAAGAAATACAAATGTCAAGAAATATAGGGAAAAAATATCCAGTACCCCTGCTTTTAGAGAAATGCAAATTAAAATCTTAGCCATTAAAAATGTAATACAACCACTACCTGAGAAAGCACTGGTGCTCTTGTGAGAGACGCTGAAGTGGATTCTTCCCTTTGTTTCCCTGGGTGCTTTTCTCTGTCATCAGTGTGGTATAATCTGGTTTTCCTGTTTGTTCCTGGCTCTGTAGTAAATACTTTAAATATATATACTGTGTAGTGGCTCTTCTCTCTTGGTGAAGGTGTGAATATCTTTTTCACCACAGACAGGGTTGCAGTTTATTGCTTTCTTTTGTTTGTTTGCTTAATGTAAACACTCTATCCTGTAACATGAGCTAACACAAATAATATCAACAGCTGTGCAAAAGGGGATTAGAAGTAGCCCCGGGACAAGAGGTACGACAGAGTGAAGGGGAAGGAGATTTTTTAAAAACAAGCTGTAATAAATCTATGTAACCACTCTCCAATATAACTGTAAAATGCATGGATTGTAAATATGCACTGATAAAGCAAAAAATGCCATTCTGAAAAGCCACTGTCTTAAAAATCATCTCTACTACTTGGTAAATTTAAAATTGTTCTCCACTCCAATTGAAAGTTTACATATAGCTTTCAGTAAGCTATAATTTACAGAATAACTGTCCTAACTTTTGTCTATAGGCTAAATTCTAAGACCTCATGTCTACATATAAATGATTACTATGATCAGGCTTAAATTATCTCAGCTTACATTCACAGAAATGGGAACACCTGGTGACATTCAGTTAATATCAGAATTTCTAATGCCCTACTTATTGTTTACTCCAGTGTGATAACTAACACAAAGAGTGTAAACTCCTACAGTGTTTCACTCACACAAAGGTAATGATTATCTGATTGGTGCAGGAAGCAGTCTCAAGGAGTCATAGTATAGTATCATGTCCATTCCAGGGGATGCCAGGAAAAAGAGGGAGGAACCTCCTGGGATTAAAAGAATCTGCCATCTATGCAGATTTCCTACTCACTGTCCCACACATCTTTTCTTCCCTGTACAATCCGGTCCCGTACTGTGTTCCTTCATGATGCCATTTCTCACAGATACAATAGCTCCCGCATC
The DNA here is from genome assembly GCA_004026965.1 of Petromus typicus. Classification (NCBI taxonomy): domain Eukaryota; kingdom Metazoa; phylum Chordata; class Mammalia; order Rodentia; family Petromuridae; genus Petromus; species Petromus typicus. Next base: position 10,930 of record PVIR01034181.1, read on the forward strand.
GTCTCAAACACCCAGTCCTTTAATAAAACTGATGTGCTTTCACAACGCTGTGTTCTCCAGCACATGGACTTGTCCAGAAACAGCATTCTAACACCAAAGGAGACCTCGCCCTCCAGACACTTCTGGAATGTTACATTTTTAATTACCAGTGACTAACTTGTCCTGCGGACTTTGTGGTTTCATAACAATAAGTTACATATGAAACACTTTAACTTTGGTTTTAGGATGAGGACACAAAATCATAAAAAAAAAAAATCACAAGTTAAACATTTTGCAAACCAGGTTAAGTTATATAGTAATAACTTACTTAAGAATGAAATAGGTTAATATTGATAAAATATCACCTGTAGGAGAGACTTGCTGAAATGAAGAGGAAACTATAAAAGAAATTAACATGAAGTTTCAAGTTTCTTTTTCAGAATCTGAAAAACAGAAAAAGGCAAAAGCATGCAGCTCTCAAGGACAGTAGGATTCTTCCGTGGAAACATCTTCTTATTTAGCTCCGTGATAGGGGCAGGAATATTTGTAGCTCCACAGGGGATATTAAAATACTCCTCACTGAATATTCCTGTCTCTCTGAGTATATGGGTAGCTTGTGCCATACTGAATATGGTTAATGCTCTCTGTGTTACAGAGATAGGGACGACCTTCCCTAGGAGTGCAGCAACCTATTATTTCCTCAAAAGATCCCTTGGATCCTGCATTGCTTTCTTATGCCTTTGGATCAAACTTTTTGCTTATTTCATAGGACAGGCCATTAAAAGCATTTTGATAGCTAGCTATCTAATTCAGCCTTTCTATGGTGAGTGTCCACCTCCAGAGCTATCCAAGAAATGTTTAGCTTTGGCCATTTTGTGTTCATTGGGACTTCTGAATATTCAAGGGTTGACAACAGTGTCCTGGTTTCAAACTATCAGTTCTTTTGTGAAGGTGGCTATTCTCTGTTTCATATCCCTAACTGGGGTTGTGCTGTTAGTTATTGGAAAAAAAGAGAACGTTTCCAGGTTTGAGCATGCTTTGGATGCTGAACTTCCTGATGCCTCACACATTGCAGAAGCCATTCTCCAAGGACAGTTTCCCTTTATAGGATCTACACTTCTGGTCAACATAGCAGGTAAACTCATTTCTATGAGCAAGATTCAGCTTGCAGAAAGCTTTATCTGGAGAAGATGGGGATGATTCTGATTTGTTTCCTTTCTTGGAGTGAAATTTAAACTGTTTTTTACTACATGGTCATCATTAAACTTCCATATGTAGTCTTTCACACACACTATGTAGAATTTAGTGCTCTGTAGATGTGCAAATTCAGAATTTTAAAGTTTTTAACAGACCACAGCAATTATTATTGCTCCTAGATGTTGCATCATAGAATCTAGCATGTGTAGATAATTTTTGTCTTACATAAAAATATATTCATATAACCATTAATTCAATAGGCTTACAAAAATTTAGGACTTTTGTTTCACTTTACTATTATTACAAAATGTAGTCCTTATTCCAGAACTAACCAGTCAATAGTTTGATGTAGGTCCTCTTCATTATTGGTACACTTATTTTGAGGAAGTACCTTGCATAGTAATATATATATAATGGATATAAGGATAATATATACTCAGATACACAGATAATATATGTATGTATACATGCAACAATAGTAAAATGGTACCTCCTAATAGTGACTTCACACTATATCTTGAGAGCATTTGCTTTATTGATATGTAGTGGTCTAACACAATGTTTTACTTACTGAATTTCAGTGGATTAAGAACTGAAATTCTGAGCCTGGTGATTTACCTCAGTGGTTCTGGCTCCAACCTTGCAGCCGCAAGACTCTGGGCTCAATCTCCTGTAACCACATACAGCAATGCAGGGCATGGAGACTCGCGCCCACCAGCAATCAGAAACCACAGGGCCAGGCGTGGTGGCTCATGCCTATAATCCCAGCACTGATGAGGTAGAATTGGGAGGATCGCTGTGAGTTCTGTTTTTCCCAACTGCAGGGACTGGTACAGTTAATACGACCTGGAATGCATACATTATAGTTTCTATGTGTCAGTATGTTCTCTGCTGAACAGATGATTGGAAGAGGACTTGATAGTACTTATTGAATAAGAAAAATTAAGTTGAAAACAACTGAGACTACTTCATTTACAAACAAGAAAATATACCTTGAGGATATCCTCATAAGTGAAATAAATAGGTCACAGATAGGTACATATCGCATCTTTTCTCTGATCTGAGAAAATAAAGATGTAATGAGTCCTAGAATTGTATGTTATACATTGTGAAATAGAAATGCTCAATGTAAAATAGGAAGAAGGGGGGAAAATGATGAGATTGTAACAAAAAAGAAAGGAAACAATTTTATGTATATGGGGGGGCGGTAGGGTGGGTAGGGCTATGGGAAAAAATGAGAATTAAGTTGTGTTTTATACTGGTACAAATCCCCATTGTGGAGTGCAATCATGATGCATTTATGTAATGTACTAATAAAGATTAAAAAATTTAAAAAAAAAGAAAATATAAAATTTCAGGGAAGACAAGAAATATTGTATTCTAAAACAATTATCACAGGCAACATGGACTGGATGACATACTTGTGTCTTTGGGTATAACACTACTATAGATTTGATGCTTGAAATTTCTATATCATTTTATTACAAGCTCTAGTGATAATTATTTGAAAGTTGACCCAGGCCACTTTTAAAGATTATCAAATGTGTATATCTGATTTATTTTTAAGGGCACTTTAACATCTTTCCTCTTTCAAATGACAAATGTACTCATAATTTAACTAATTTTAATGCAGTGTGAATTTTTGAAATAATATACCTTTTCATTACCAACTGTAAATGAATTTGTAGTGGCTATCATATAACACTTAGCTTGGAAAATGATAAGGTACATAGCAAAAAAACAGAAATATTGGACAACATAAAGACAAGGGGCAATAGTTGGAAATGAAGTGGCCCCAAGATGCCCAAGTGTGAAAAGTTTCATCTCCAGCTGCTTTAATCAGCGTTTGCATTACTGGTACAGAATACCACACACCTACAACTCAAAAGAGGAGATGTTTAATTTGACTTAGTGTCTTAGAAGGCTCAGTCCTTGGAGTGTTGGCTCCAAGGCAGAATCATGGCACAAAGGCATGGCAGGATAATTCTACTTGACTATGGCAGCTGGAGGGTAGATCATGGAAACAGCATCAGAGAAGATGGTGTTAGTGACCAGACAGAGCACCCATGATTATGTCTTCTCCATCCATTTCTACAAAACCAAAGCCAAACACCTAGGAACCTCCTAGGTTGAGCCAGTCAAGTTATCAATGAAAGTTAACTGTAACATCAGTCCACATCAGTACATGACCTCCAAGGTGCTTAGGGATTTTTGTCTGTTCCTTCTGTCTCTTTGTTCTGGAGTATCATAAGATGAATGGACACCATCCTCTATTACTGGAGGTTTGGAGGTGGAAGGTGCTTCGTTTCCTGTCCTAATCTGATGTAATTTTCAGGGTTCACAGATTTCATTCAGGATTCTTATTTTTGAGAGTAGACTTCCATATTTTACAATATATGCTTGAGAGACTTGTGTTGGGGAGAGTGTGTGGCATGCACTATTCATTCCTCCAAAGTAGGTTCTTTTTTTTTTTTAATTTCTTAATCTTTATTGGTACATTACATATACACATCATGATTGCACTCCATAATGGGGATTTGTACCAGTATATGACACAACTTAATTCTCATTTTTTCCCATAGCCCTACCCACCCACCGCCCCCCGATATACATAAAATTTTTACCTTTCTTTTTTGTTACAATCTCATCATTTTTCCCCCTTCACCCTATTTTACACGGAGCATTTTCTATTTCACAATATATAACATACAATTTTAGGACTCATTTACATCTCTATTTTCTCATACAAGAGAAAAGATGTGATATGTACCTATCTGTGCCCTATTTATTTCAATTATGAGGATATCCTCAAGGTATATCCATTTAAGTATAAATGATTCAAACCCATCATTTTTTATGGCAGAGTAGTACTCCATTCTGTAGAAGAACCACAGCTTTTCTATCCAGTCTCCAGTTGATGGGCACTTGGGTTGTTTCCAAGATGTAGCAATCACAAATTGGGCTATTATAAACATGGGTGCACATATGTTACTGAGATATGAGTCTTTTAATTCTTGTGTGTATATACCTTGCAGGGCAATGGCCAGGTCAAATGGGATCTCCAATCCTAGATTTTTGAGGAATCTCCAAACTGATCTCCACAGGGGTTGTATAAGTCTACAGTCCCACCAAAAGTGGAGAAGGGTTCCTTCTTCTCCGCAGCCTCACCAACATTTGCCGTTGGCTGAATCTGAAATGGCAGCCATTCTATGTGGAGTGAGATGAAATCTCAATGTTGTTTTCGTCTGCATCTCTCGAATGACTAATGATGTTGAGCATTTCTTCATATGCTTCTTAGCTGCTCTTACTTCTTCCTCTGAAAAATATCTGTTCATTTCAGATGCCCATTTTTTAATTGGGTCATTAACTTTGGATGGGCTGATTTTTTTGAGCTATTTATATATTCTAGATAGTAGCCCTTTGTCTGAGGAACAGCTGGTAAATACTTTTTCCCACATTATTGGTTGGCTTTTTGCACTGTTGGTGTTTTCCTTTGCTGTGCAGAAGCTTTTTAAAACAATGAGGTCCCATTTGTTGATTTCTTCTGCCAATTCCTGTGCTATAGAAGTTTTGTTCATGAAGTCTTTCCCTAAGCCAATGTCTTCAAGAGTTTTACCTAACCTGTTTTGCAGAAGGTTTAGAGTATCTGTTCTAATATTTAGATCTCTTATCCACTTTGATTTTAGCTTGGTACACGGTGAAAGAGTTAGATCTAGTTTTAGTCTTTGGCAAGTTAAAGCCCAGTTTTTCCAGCACCATTTGTTAAAGAGGCTATCTTTCCTCCATTGAGGATTTTTGGTTCCTTTTCAAAGATGAGGTGGCTTAGTGTATCTGGAGTAGTTTCTGGATCTTCTAGTCTACTTCATTGATCCTCGGGTCTGTTACTTTGCCAGTACCATGCAGTTTTATCACGGTGGCTTTATAGTATAGTTTCAGGTTCAGAGTTGTAATACCCCCCACCATGTCCCTCTTGCTTAAAATTGCTTTGGCTATTCTAGGTCTTTTATGGTTCCAGATGAAAGTTTGGATTTTTTTCTCTAGATCTGTGAAATATGCTGTTGGGATTTGAATCGGCATTGCGTTGAATGTGTAGAGTAGTTTTGTGAGTATAGCCATTTTGACAATATTGGTTCTTCCTATCCAGGAGCAAGGTATGTCTTTCCATTTTTTGATCTCATCTTCTATCTCATTTTTCAGAGTGCTACAGTTTTCAGAGTAGAGGTCTTTCACCTCCTTTGTTAGATTGATTCCTAGATATTTCATTTTTGGGGGTACTATTGTGAAAGGGACGGACTCTCCAATTTCTATCTCAGTGGGTCTACTGTTTGTGTATACGAAGGCTATTGATTTTTGAACGTTGACCCTGTAATCAGCTACGCAGCTAAAATTGGCGATTTGGTCCAGCAGTTGTTTAATTGAGTTTTTAGGATCCTCTAGATAGAGTATCATGTCGTCAGCAAATAATGACAATTTACCTTCTTCTTTTCCAATCTTTATTCCTTTTACTTTTTTCTCTTGCCTAATTGCTATGGCTAATCAAAATACGTTCTTTAACATTATGAAAGCAACATGCTACAGCAATGGTCAGATCCCACACATGCCACAAACCCTCTTTTCCAGATATTGTTTGTTGTTCACTCCTCAGTTTTTTGGAAATTAGCTATGAAAGCCTGGGTAAGAGTATCCTTCTTTAATTTTTTTCTTTAATCTTTATTTCAGTGCAAAGAAATTTTCAGAAAAGATAAATAGCATTTTATTAATGCATATTATTTATATAAAACAGGGAGTCTTATTTTAGGAATTTGACATAATGTGGATTTAATATATCTTCTTCCTTTTTTCAATTACCTCCTCTTTCTTCCCTGACTCCTTTCCACATCCCCAAAAGTCTACCTTCTACTTTACTGTTATCAATTCTTATTTATTGCATTAGTTATTAATATTTCTTATGTAAGAGAAAATATGTAGTATTTGACTTTCTGAGTCTGTTTTGTTTGGTACACTGGCTGCCAATTCCATGCATATTCCTCCAAATATCTTTTTTTTTTTTTTTCAGGTTTTTGGAGACAGGGTCTCGCTTTGTGGTTCAGGCTGGCCCTCAGCTCAGCCTCAAACTCACATCACAATCCTCCTGCCTCTGCCTCCCGAGTGCTGGGATTACAGGCGTGAGCCACCACGCCCGGCACTGTGGTATGTGGTACTGGTTGCTGCTGGGTGTGGGTCTCCACACCCAGTATTGTTATGTGGTTACC
>PVIR01034183.1:0-17332 GCA_004026965.1 Petromus typicus
GGGGCGGGAGGGGCGAAGAGGGGAGGGAAAAGTAGTTCCCTATTGGAATGGGAATGCTACGGGTATCTGCCAGATCTGGTTGGTTTACAGCGTTGTTCCTTCTGTTTCCACATGTGTTCTGATTCTATCCTCCAGTCACCTCTACGATTACTCTGTTATTGAAGCCATCCATTGGTATTGGTTTTGGTTTTGTGTTTCTTTAGTTGCTGGATTTTTTAGTCCTATAATTTCTATTTGATCTCTTTAAGTGTTTTTCTTTGCTGAGATTTTCTCCTTTTTCACTCTTTTTCAGAGAAGTTGTGATTGCTTGTTGAAGCCTTTTTTGATCCCCACCTTACAATCCATATCAGATAAGCCAACGCCTGATTCTGCTCAGTGTTGTGATTTGCCAATTGCTTTCTGTGATTTTCTTGTTTCTCGGCATGAGTGACTTTTCAGTGGTAATATAAACACAGGGACATTCTAGATTCTGTTTAATTTTTCTTTTTACTCATGTGAGGAGTGAGGGAAGAGGCAGCGGATGTGTCCGGCTCTCTTCTGGCTTCACTGACAGCACCCTGGAGTGGGCTAGCGGCTCAAACTGCCTCCTTGTAGGACAGTAGGGTTGAAGTTCAGCTCCTCCCTCTGTGTCCCTGACACCTTGCTGGAGCTCTGAGTTGCACAGACTCACTGCTTCCAATAGAGATGGGAGATCAGCGCCCCCCCCACCCCGGAGCCAGCCACAGCTGCCAAAGAAGGCAACAGGCAAGACTGAGTCAGGCTGCTTCCCTGCTGCTTGTGGTGACCCCGCCGACACCAGGGAGGAAGGGAGAACAGGGCACCGAGGGGCCCCACCTCCATCACCTTCCTTCGCCACTATGAGTGCAGATGCAGGGGAGGCTGGTCCCACTCCGACTACCTCATTAAGTTCTTAGAGAAGGAAAACCTCTTCTCTACTCTATTATGTTATTATGCAAATTGAACTGATGAAATACAAATCCACAGGTAAAAAAAGTTTTGTTTAGACTCACAGGAGAACACAATGGTGAGTCAAAGTGGCAGTTAGGAGTTGGAATAGAACCATTTTCACAAAGGGAAATACATTTGTGAAAAAATGAAAAGACAAGAAAAGAGATTCAGGCTTCGAAGGAAGGAAAATTGTGGGAAGATAAACATAGGGAGGGAGCTAATGGGAGATAAGGGTTCTTTTAATGAATTATTTTTGTTGGGTTTTTTGTTTTGTTTTGTTTTTCAGATACAAAAACGTCAAATTTTGTCTCCAATGTTAATGGCTTTTTACATTTTCTGTCTGTGCAAAAGGAAAAAAGTCAAATGTATGCCTTCTCTTTGGGCAGAAAGGGGGAGGCCCAACATCTCTTCAGCCCATTATGTGAAGCAGCATGTTCCGATTTCCTTCTGTTCCACTGCTGCCAGGGGAAGTGGAGACCAGGTGACCTCTGGGCCTTCTTTGCACTTCCCTTGCAGGAAAGCAAGCACACCCACTCCCCTGAATAGGAGCTCAAAGATAAGCCAGCTCCCTGCTCTGCCCACTGAAGCACAGAGCTGGTTTGGTCAGAGTAGAAGAGTCACTGAGCAGGTGTCCAGCCAGAACCCTTTCCCTGCTCCCTGCTGAGTACTGCTTGGCAGTCCTGGGCTGGGGCCTCTGCAGCACACTGGGCAGGTGTCCGTCCAGAACCCTTTCCCTGCCCTCTGCTGAGTACTGCTTGGCAGTCCTGGGCTGGGGCCTCTGCAGCACACTGGGCAGGTGCGTGGGAAGCAGCAGGGAAACAGGGGCTCACTACTGCACCCTGCCTCAAGTCCTGAGATCCCTGGAAGCTACTTGAGTTCTACCTTTTAGACACTCCCCACGGTTGTTTGCTGTTATGTTCAAGGATTTTGAGCTATAAGAGTCCAGTCAGAGGAGGCGCTTCTCTACCTTTGCTCACGTTTTAGATGCTTGGGAACAGCACCATACTCTCAGTCTCCTCCTAGTCGACGTCAGTTTGCTGTGGCTGCATAGCTGAGGCCACTATCTGAGTAGCTCAGACAGCGTTCACTTACCACCTTCTGTTCCTGTGTGTCAGAAGTCCAGGCCAGATGCAACTGGATTCTCTGCTCTGGTCTAACTGCCGACAGCTTTACCTTCCTGTCACTGGCTGTTGGCACGTTTCACTTCCCTGCTGCTGCAGACCTAGGCCTGCATGCTGCCATGGGCCAGGCACCTCTCTCAGCTCCTAAAGTTCACCCTCAAGTCCTTGCAAATGGTTCCTTCCATTCAACAATGGAGAATTTCTCCCATGGTCACTTCGCATGCTTTGAATCTCCCTTATTTCTCTTTCTGCGACCAGCCAGAGTTGCTTTTCAAGAACTCATGTGCTTAGGCTGGGCTCATTCAGACACCTCCCCATCCTAAGATCAACTGTACCACGTGATGACCTACTCCCAGCAGCAAAGCCCATCTCTCCCCAGCCCTGGGGATGATGTTAAAAGGGCAGGAATCCTTGATATCTTTAAATTCCTACAGCATCTCACAGCATTTCTCCCCTAGCGGACAATGCTAACATAAAATCAGCCATGAAGAGGTCTAGTCCACATAGGACTCCGTGAATGTTGTGAATGTTGTGAGCCTGGGCTGTTGAGTTCCTCTTTAGGGGGAAAGTTTTACAGGTACATTGTTGAATAAGATAAGATATGCAAAAATCTCTATCACTGAAAATCACAAGGCATCATATAGGAAAAATAAAGATGATGGTGATACTGTATCTATGGACTAAGAGACTTGATATTGTTAAAATCAGATCCATAAATGATCTAGAGACACAATCAATATCAACCAAAATCCCCTCAGCCACATACACGTATGTGTCTGGAAAGGGTGTCTCAAAAATTAATACGTGAATGCAAAGATCTACAACAGATTTAACAATTTTAAAGTAGAAGAAAAAGACATGAAAAATTACATATAAAAGACTTCAGAGCTGACTCTAAAACCATAACTTTAAAAAGTATACTAATGACATAGGATAGAGGTATAGAACAAAGGCAAGAATTACTAACACTTAGAAAAAAAGCCATTTAGTTTATGACAAAGATACAACTGAGACACAGTGAGGAGAGGATGGCCTTTTGAATAAAGGATGCTACAGATATTAAATACTCACATGGGAAAAATAAACTTTGACCTTTCCCCTGCAACAAAGAATTCATAATAGATCATAAACCTAAACATGAAAGGTGAAACACTAAAGCTATTACCAGAGTTCAGGCAAAAGCCCTAGATATGTCATTCTCCATGAGGAGGCTCAGCTACCCATCCCCAAGAGCCACAGTGAGAGGGAAGCAGTGGTGAAAACAGGAAATGAGCTGTATGCTCAGTGTGGCCACACAGAGAAGAACAGAGGTTCGGGATGCAAGTGTTTTCAAAGTGCTTACAGTAGTCTCAGGGTTGCACAGGGAAAAAGCTGGCAAGGGTTGGGAGCCTGCACTTTTAGACATCCAAGTAGTCTCAGTCTGACTGTGATCTGCTTCGCTGTTACCAGCAGCCATGATAGCAGGACGGGTCATGCAGAGCTTTCTTGGTGCCAAGAAAGTCACTCATGTTTGGAGTCATTTCAGTTCTTTGTCATAAGCTGCTCACCCATCAAGCCTGTTGACCCTGAAATCCTAGGTAACTGTGAAGGACAATATAAATAGTATCCTGATGCCAGCAACTTTTTTTTAAGTGGTTCTAAGGAGCATATATTGAGCATCTATGTGCCAGTCAGCTTTTCATCTCTGTAACAAAATACTTGGGGGTAATCAGCTTTATCCATAGAAATGTTTATTTTGTCTCACAGCTGTGGAGTTTATACTCAGTGGTCACTGGGCCCTGTGGTCTTTAGGCCATTAGTGAGAGTGTTATTGAAGTGGAAAAGAACGCTAAAAATAACTTAATAGGGAAATTTACTGTTTGCTCATAAAGTCCATGATGACTTAAAATATCAGAAACTCTGTGCTGGCTTAAACTGCCAATAATGTACTGTTTATAAGTTCTTTAAAAAAAAAATCTTCTCCATTTTGTTGGTGCCAGTTTATTCTCAGGAGAATTGAAATCAACCTCAAGGTATGTTTAGACATCTCAACCTTGAGACGTAAGATGCCTGCTTAGCTATATTCTTGTATGAACTACAACCCAAATAATCATGTAGGCTTAATCTATTGCTTATCCCCCAGCTAGCTAATCAGTAGAATTTACTAAACCTGTAGAACATGCAACCAATGAAAAGTGCCAAAGTCCCCTCACTCTGTAAGCCCACCCTTCCTGAACACTAACTGCCCTACTCTCCCATAGAACTGGGCCAGCCGACAAGGACCTATTTCCTGGGCTGGTCATTGTCTGACAATAGACTGGTTATTTTATCTGGACTCTCTGACTGAACATTTCAATCAATCCCATTGATCTGCCACAACATCATGGCAAGGAATGTGGGATGGAGGGAGCATTCAGGCTGGAGTGTGGATGATAGAAGAGGATGAGCCAGTCAGTGAACAATATCACCATCAAGGGCATGCTCTCAAATGACCTACCCTACACCTGCTAGGTCTCACATCCTAACAATTACATCACCTTCCAGGAGCACCTTAAGCTGAATACCAGGCCTTTAATATACTTTGCGTGACATTCAAGATCAATTTGTGGCAGTATCCTTTTCCATTTTGGAAAAACAAATGATAAGGAACTACCGTTTTCTTATAAAATATGACTATATACTTAGTTTTGTAGTAATTTTTTAATCGGTGTAAAGAGTTGACATTTTTGTATTGAACTTAAAATTTTGTCAAAAAAATAGCACTAAAAGTGAAACAGGAGTCAAGTGTGGTGACCCACACCTGTAATCCTAGCACTCTGGGAGGCTAAAGCAAAAGGATCAAAAATTTGAGCCCAGCCTAGGAACTTAGCAACTTAGTGAGACCCTACATCAAAGTAAAGAAAAGAAAAAAGACTAGGTATTTAGTCCAATGCAAAGGCCCTGGGTTCAACCCCCTGTACTGAAGAATAAAAGGGGTGAGAAAGAATAAGTCCCAAGATGGGAAAAGATATTCACAAGTGTTAACTTCATACTAACTCATTAGGCTGTAAATTTATATCCTGTATGTACATTTTCAAATGCCTTTTATTCCACAGTCACAAATAAAAATTAAAGAAGAAATTGAGTTGCAAAGGACCAGGTGGATCTTACTTAGCCAGGAGAGGCTCTACGGAGGTTTTTATCATGCTTTTTAAATGGGTCATTTAGCTACAAGGAGAGGTAGCGTCGTTGCCTGTGGAAGCCATTAAAAAACAAACAAACAAACAATAAAACTAACAAGCAATCTTCTCCAAAGTGCTGGGGAAGACGAGCCAGAGGCTAAGAAGAGGTGGGAGTGGCAGGTGGGAGCCCCTCCTGGAAAATATGAAACATTGTGATGCCAATTAATTTTCCCTGATTGGCATGGAAATTAATTTGCCTAAAATTATTCATGCTGGAGGGTTCTCATTATTCATCTCCATCAAAATGCAAATCAGGCTTTACTGGGGAGAACAAGAGGGAGGCCAGAGGGAAAATGGCAGCGAGTGGTGGGCAGGCCCAGACAGAGGAGAGTCTGGCATGGGTTGGGAGGGCTGCAGACACGGGCATTCTGGGATATGGCAGTGGCAGCTGTTTACTTTTACACTGAAGTGGTCCTTACCAGGGAAGGACAGTGAGCTAGAGAAAGACTGTAGGTGGTCACTATGCACCAACCCCACCCCAGGAGAGATGCCCAGAGTTGGAAACCCAGAGATGCTCTGTCAGCTAGCATGGGTTCCATGTTGGGGAATGGTATGTAATAATTTTAAAGGGTGTTTTTATGTGCAACCTTGCCTATGACATGTGTTCAATAAATGATGATTTGCTGCTGCATTATTAATCTTTTGGTAAGCCACTTTTAAAAATCATCCTTTAGATGAATAATAAAACTCATTAATTATGCAAGAAATATTTGTTACCCAGCTACTCTAGGCCAGGCCTGTATTAGATGCCAGGGATGCAGATGGATCAAGTCAGCTTTTATGTCCATGTGGAGCTCACTGTCTAGTGCCCAGAACATTAGGGTGGCTGAGGGTTCTCCCAGTGAAGGAGGACAGATGTGCAACACTTTTTCCACTCGAAACACAAAGTACAGTTCAGGGAAAATGAGCAAGACCTAGGAAGACAGAAATTCAAATGACCCACATTAATCAGGGGACTTGACAAAAAGTGTATTAATTTACTCTATGGGTAAAACACTGCGAATCACTGGTGTGTTACTCAGGACTCTCCAGACAGAACCAACAAGATGTGAATAGAGAGATTTATTTTTAAAGAATTGCTTCATATGATTGAAGAAAGTTTGTAAAACCAAAATCCACAGAATCCTGGAGACTCGAGGAAGATTTTCAGTTGAATCCAAAAGCAGTGTCTTATTTGCTGTTGCTCTAACTGAATACAACAGTCTAAATTTATGAAGAACAGAGGAGCATTTAGATCATGGTTCTGGGGGCTAGACGTCCAAGAGCGTGGTGCTGGTATCAGTTACGGGTCTTCCTCCTGCATCACAGCAGGGCAGGAAGGAGCACCTGCAGACCAAGATCAGTCCCTCTTCTTCTTCCTCATCACAGGAGTTTCACTCTGGCCTCAGAAGCTCACCAAACCCTGAGTCTCTTCCGAAGGCTCCTCCTCCGGACATCATCAACATGTGAGGCTGCAAGGCAGGAACTGAGGAACACATTCAAACTGCAACACTCACCAACATACTTCACGAACCATGGTCAAGAACAATGGACCCTAAAAATATAAATTTGGCTTAGCATTCAAAAATCAATCACATGGTTACACTAACATTTGATAAATCACAACTTTCATGATGTTTAAAAAATGATAATAGGGCCGGGGAGTTAGCTCAGTGGTTCCGGCGCCTGTCTTGCAAGTGCAAGGACCCGGGTTCGATTCCCCGGTAACCACATAACAATACTGGATGTGGAGACCCACACCCAGCAGCAATCAGTACCACATACCACAGTGCCGGGCGTGGTGGCTCACGCCTGTAATCCCAGCACTCGGGAGGCAGAGGCAGGAGGATTGTGATGTGAGTTTGAGGCTGAGCTCAGGGCCAGCCTGAACCACAAAAGCGAGACCCTGTCTCAAAAAAAACCTTTAAAAAAAAATGATAATAGCACTGCTTCCTCAAGCTAATAGAAGGCATCTACAAAGACCTACAGTGGAATCCTTCTACGGGAAGTGGGAACATGCGGGTCACTTTGAAGGCAAAACAACTAAAATGGGCTGTCCAGAAAACTTCAGGAATGCAGAGATTATGGACGTGCTGCTCAGATTTTTCTACTGTATGTGAAGAATGAAGGGCCAAGAAGATTCCTCAGTGGGCACCTTGGCATTTCCTTGGACCCCTCTTGTGAAAACACAGCCAGGACTCTGGGTTAATACCTTCTGAGGCATCCAGTCCGGCCGAGCTCGGGCACCTCACAGGGAGCTCAGGGCTCAGCACCCAGCACCCATCAGGACTCTGCCATTTGTAATCTCTGAGGCCCAGAGTCGGGTGTCTGCTCTCTTATTGCTCATGTAAAGTCACTTCCCCTTTGGGTGACAAATAACAGGAAAATTCAGGTAGTGACATCTGAAATTTAAAAATAAAGAGAGAATACTAAATATAAATATGCAGTATTCTCTGAGTTGCAAAGAGACCTCTTCAGAATTGATGGATGCCTCCTGTTCCTCTGATTTTCTACTGGGGTAAAGGCCTCAGTCAAATTCTGAGATCCTAAAGTACCTAGCCTTTATCTAGCTAATTGACCCTTTTCCTTTCTTTTCTGGTTGATGCTGGTAATGTGTCAATTTACTTGAAATGCTTAGATTACTGAAGTAGTGGTTTTTCCCACCTAGTGAAAAACTGAAGCATGAGATACCCAGAAAGAGCTTTACCTACACCCTTGAGCAGCCAAAGTAGTGGTGAGGAAGGGCAGCTTGTCATTCAAATGAATTGTCACACAGGACAGTAATTGTGCCTCTTCCCAGGTACATAGGCACCGATCACTCTGCCTCTGACTGACAGAGTCCTCTTGCTTCACTCCATTGTGCTGAGAGTGCTTGTGGGGAAGACTGGCCTGAATGATTTCATGGACAATTTGGCAGACTATCGACATTCAGGAAGGGGCCCCAGGGCAGAGGGGTAAAAAGGGAGGCCTATCTCTCTTTCTCTCTCTGTCTCTCTCTCTCTATCTTTCTCTGTGTCTCTGTCTCTGTCTCTGTCTCTCTGTCTCTCTCTGTTTCTCTGTCTCTCTCTCTGTCTCTCTCTGTATATCCCTCTCTGTCTCTCTGTGTATCTCTCTCTCTCCCTCTCTCTCTGTCTCTCTCTCTGTGTGCCTCTGTCTCTCTCCCTGTCTCTGTCTCTCTCTCTGTCTCCCTCTCTCTGTCTCTCTCTGTCTCTGTCTGTGTGTGTCTCTCTCTCTGTCTCTCTCTGTGTCTCCCTCTCTCTGTCTCTCTCTCCCTCTCTCTGTCTGTCTCTCTCTGTGTCTCTGTCTCTCTCTGTCTCTCTGTCTCTCTCTCTCTCTGTCTCTCTCTGTCTCTGTTTCTCTCTGTTTTTCTCTCCCTCTCTCTCTCTCATTGCAATCTCAGGAGTCAGGTTATCAATAGAGAAGGCACAACTTTTCTGAATTTGAAGTGGGTCCTTGTTCTTGGATCTTCTTCCTGAGAAGTTTTTTCAGGCCAACTGCATCATTTCTGTATCCTCTAGCATGAGGTTGAGGGCGTCTACTCAGTGGTGGGACTGGTAAAGCACTAAAAATTCTCAGTGTGACGTACACTAGGACAACTCAAGTTTCCCTTAAAACATTTTTTCATGCCCCTATGTACACAGGTAAAAAAGAGACTAGATTATTATAGATTTTTTGGCAAAGTCTGTGCTTGAAACTCTATTGCTTTTCTGTGTAAAGGAAGCAAAATGATTTTGCTAGGATTTGGTGAAATGGTACAACTTATATAAGGGGTTGTTTCTCCTCTTTTTCTGAAATGGCTTTTCAGATGTGTTCAGGTATAACCTACAGATTTCAGGCCCATGCACAGAAATGTAATCACAGAACATCCAAATACATGGAATTATACCCACTGTGACCATTTTGGAAAATTCCCAATCAGGCTTCTCTATGACAACACCCAGCTTTCTGTATGAAGACTCTCACAGTTGATCTTTTTCAAGTAAATGTGTACTTCTACACTCAGAAATTTGAAAAAGACGTATCCTCCATGTTTCTTATTATAGGGATACAGGAGAGATGAATTTCCTGCTTCAGAGTTGAAGGACAATATCTCCCACCTTGCAGTTTCTGTGCCAAATGCAGTGGTTTAGTGACCACACACCCTTAACCCCAGCATCACATGCTCCAAATTCAATACTTCTGAAAAAAAAATAAAGTCCCACCTCATCCACAGGAGGCTGGGTGGGGCATGTAGCAGGAACTACACAGCTATTCACAGAGTTTGGATATGGGCTTTGGGCTTTAGACTTTCTAAGTCTCAGGTTTGGTACACTCGTACACAGAGGTGTGGCACACCCGTACACAGAGAGATCAGCTGCTGGGAAGCACGAGGCCTCCTGACTCAGGGCGAGGAGATGCAGTTGGAGTTTTCTCCAAGCAATTCTCTATCACCCTCCTGCAGGCTTCCACTGCCTGTGCTCTGCATGGTGGGGAAAAATAAGTCCTTCGGGGGTTTTTTAGCAACTAATGGATTGGTGTGGTGTTTGGGTCCTCACGAGCCACAGCAGATGATCCTGGGTGCCCAGGAACTTCCCAGCATAAACATCCAGGTTACCAGGCTCACCGTCCCTGTCCTCACACCTGAAGGACACTGACATGCAGGCCGTAGGGTAAGCAGGCTTCTCAGACACTGAGGAGTCACAGGCCCTGGGTCGGGGCAGGAAGCTTCTCTAGCTTGCAGGCTGACCATGCTCCTGGTGGTGCTCTGACTATCTTGTCTTGGTGACACCGGGCTGCACTGTCAAGAGCAGAGAACAGTAGCTATGGCAGTGAGGGACTGAGGCATCCAGTGCAGTACACAGCCCCCAAGGAAGACTGTGGCAGGCAGAAATGGAATAGCAGTTTGAGGACAAAAGGGCTCTATGGTTTCCCTGCCAAATAATGATGTGGAAAAATTGTGTAGTAGTCTTCTTTTCCCCTTGTTCCTCAGATTTTTATATCCCACTGTGGGAATAAACATTAGGAACAGCTGAAAATACTCTAGATTAAGTTTCTATCTTTGCTCCTGTGTTTTCTAAACATTTAATTTTCTGATTATTGGTTTTGAAAGAAACTTTGCCATACGTTCCCAATTCCTTTTTCTTGCCAAGGGTAATCTTCTTAGTGTCAGCTGCAGATTTTTCCAGAATATTCTGTGCTTCATCCTCCATATCTTCAAAATTTGTACAAATGGTTTTTATTTCCACACTTATCAGTTACTAGAGTATTTCTTCCAGGAACATCTTCCTGTAACCATTTGAATATTTATCTTCTTTTCCAGCATCATAGGCTTTTATAAGCTGGTTCTCCATGGATGGTCTTCCTGAATTCCCAGAATCCTTTCTTCCAGAATACATCCTACTTAGATGTTTTATTATTGAAGGGTCAATTTTGCTGCTGCTGAGTAACACTGCTTCTTAATTATCACCATATCTGCACTGTACTCACACAAGAATGCCGTAATTTCACATAATGGGTCACATCAGATGTAAGCAGACTGGATCTGTGGCCTGTGAATGGAAAACAAACGCCTCAGGCTATGGACCCTCCTTCAGGCGCCTCTTCAGTCTAAACTTCTGGGGTCCGTCCACATGCTCTGTGATAACAGCCTCCCGACCAGAACAACTTGGTTTCATCTTTTCACAACATTCTAGTTGAACCAGTTATTGTCTGCTACATTTTTATTCTGAAAAGAGATAGCAAGATGTAATGGCTTCCAATCTGTGACATCCTACGTTTTTGTTATGTTTTGCTTTTTGTTTTGTGCTGATTATCTTTAGCCAGACAGCTGCTGACTTCTCTTGAGGGTGTCATTTTATTGTCTAAGAAGTGGATTTGGTGATACGGTTTTGGATTTTGAAAACTAATTGGGTTCTTTGAATAAAATTTTTCATTGATAACACTAACAAAAATAACTAGTTAACACCCTATTTACTGTGAAAGACCAAATGTTTCTGCCTAAGCTAAAGAGCAAGGAGAAAATGTCCATCTACAATTTAGTGTCAGTATGATAACACAGATCCTACCCTGCACAGTAGGCAAGCAACAAAGAAGTAAAAGTGATAGAATTTGGAATTAAACTGCCTTTCTACAGAAAGCAGGAGGGTGCTCACAGAAGACCTTAGAAAAATCTGCAAAACACTATAAGCACTAGTAAGTAAATTTAGCAAAATGACAGAATACAGCCAATAGAGAAAGCTCTTTTTTGCCTGTGTCTTGGAGAATTCATTCTTTAACAGCTTGGTTAGAATATAGTTGGAATCTAAACTACACATATTTAAATTCTGTAACTCAATATGGTATAACACACTTACATAGCTGAAACCAAAGCCACAGCCAGTACCATCATCCCTCCAAGCTTCCTCCTGCCCTCTGCCACCCCGCTCTTACACCTCCTGCAGCTCAGCAAACCACCATCTGCACTCTGTCGCTAGAGATGTTTCATTTTCTAAAAATGTGTATAAATGCAAGTGTGCAGAAAGCACGTGTTTGGCTGACTTCTTTCACACAGAATGACTGTGCCTGACCCATGCCATAGCATGTACTGATGGTTTTTTCCCTTCACCATAAGCAGCATTCTGTTACATGGCTCTACCACGGGGAGCTGATCCTTTCAAGGCGGGTATTTGAGTTGGTTCCAGTTTGAAGCTATTATGAGTAAAGTTTCTAAGAATATTTTTGTACAAGCTTTTGAATCAACACATACAATTTTATTTCTGTAGGAATGACAAGTAAATTGGAAAATAAAATTAGAAGTATGATATCATTTATAACACGATCCAAAGAAAGCTTAAATTACTTTTATTTCTACTGGGAAAATGTTTTAAATTTTTAATGAAAGCTTTTCTTAACACTTTAAGGAGCGAAGCTCTCCAGTAAGAGAAAGGCCCAGTGGTGTCTAGCACTCTTGTCTGGAGATCTTCAGGCATCTGCTGTTTTGGGGGTGGTTTTCTTTTTTTGGGGGGTGGGGGGTTCATGGTAATGGCTGTCAATCAGTGGTGATCATCCTCTCCTTGTATTGTCAGTCTGTATTTCCAGAGCCAAAATCATACCCATGGACTACAAAAAAAAAGTATTTTCCAACTTACAGTTGAATTAAAGTTCCAGATTAATGATCCTTAGTTTTACCTATTTAAGAAGAAGAGGAAAAAGAAAGAGAAAGGATAAGAAGAGAAAGGGAAGGATATAACACTGAGTTATATAACACTGAGAAACCTGAGACTTAGAAAGTCTAAAGCCCAAAGCCCATATCCAAACTCTGTGAATAGCTGTCGTAGTTCTTGCTACATGCCCCGCCCAGCCTCCTGTGGATGAGGTGGGACTTTATTTTTTTTTCAGAAGTATTGAATTTGGAGCATGTGATGCTGGGGTTAAGGGTGTGTGGTCACTAAACCACTGCATCTGAGTGACTGGTTTGGCATGTCCCTGAGCCCAGGACCCTGAATAAGATAAAAGGGGCAGAAAGACACTGTTAAATCGCCTCCTCTTGTTACCTTCGATGCCTTATGTGTGTCTGTTTGCCATCCCTGCCTGGGAGCCAGCTGATTACGGACTGAAGCCTCCATACAGCGTGAGTCAAATAAATCTCTTCTCTTCTTTGGGTGTCAGATATTTTGTCCCAAAGTAACACAGGAACAAATCCCAGGTTATTCTTCTTTGTTTTTAACTTATTACATAAAAAGTATCATTTCATCAATTTTTAAACATTCAGTTCATTACTATTGACTGCATTCATAATGTGGTACAAACATCTCATTCTAGAAATTCATTCTACTTCTTGACTATTTCAAATACTTTGTATCAATAGAAACATATTGCTTATCTTTTTGTGACTGGCTTATTTCCCATGCTGTACTTACCATGTGATGTTCTGTGCCATGTCCTCAAGATTCATCCAGCCAGAACCATTTTCCTTTTTAACGGCTGAGTACTATTCTATTCTACATGTATGATTGCATTTTAATTATCTATTTATACATTGATAGACACCATCTTTAAACCACTATAAATAGTACTAATAATCTGCTTTTGGTTTCTTTCCTGATAACACAATGTCTGTTTCCTTTATTGGTGCTTTGGAATTATGAGGGTTACAATGGACTCTCATGACTATACAAGTAGTAAAAAGCAGCCAGCTATGCTTTACACCATGGTTTTCACACAAAGCATAAATATCAGAATGCCTAATTTAATATTTTAAAAATTCCTAAGGGCATATGGCAGAAGAATGTTGAAAAAGGGCCAGGGATTTAGCTCAGTGGTTCCAGTGCCTGTCTTGTAAGCTCAAGGACCCGGGTTCGATTCCCGGGTAACCACATACAATACTGGATGTGGAGACTCAGGCCCAGCAGCAACCAGTACCACATACCACAGTGCCGGGCATGGTGGCTCATGCCTGTAATCCCAGCACTTGGGAGGCAGAGGCATGAGGATTGCTTTGATGTGAGTTGGAGGCTGAGCTCAGGGCCAGCCGGAACCACAAAGCAAGACTCTGTCTCAAAAAAACCTAAAAAAAAAATTCTAACTTCTAAATTATCAGCCATTTCTTGTGCATCCCGTTCAATTCTCACATCAAAGGCCAAAATGACTGCATATTGAGGGTCACGCTCCAGCATCACAGACACCTTCATGACATCTTTCTTGTGCATGGGGTTGATGTTGATTCCTGGATAGGGCACTTCTGAAGTTTTCAAAAATTCAAGTAGAGCTTCCAAAGAGCCCAGTGTGGAGGCTTGGACATATACTCCTTTTTCTTCTAATTTGATAGCATTTAGTATTTGCTTCAACTCATTGATCAATTCATCTTTAAGAACAGGAATTCTATCTTCTTTATAAGCTTCCAGGAGGGGTAACTCCGCCAATGTTTTCTTTAGGTCTTTGCCAAGAATCTTTACTCCCTGTGCTGCTTCTCCTTCTTTATGCTTTTCATACTGATTCTTCTCAAGCAATTCCTTCATAGGAGGAGGTAGCAGGAGGCCTCAGATTTGAGTGACAATGGGCACTTCTACTCCAGGAACAATGATTGTGTTCCCTTCCTTCAGATGACCATTGATCAGTATGACATCTATCATGGTACCCATTCCTGGGAGAGCTTTAACCTCCATCACCTGACCTCGTAACTCTTCACAGTGTGCAAATCTCTTGCTCAACATGATCTGAGTCAACTTGACAAGAAAGTAGATCAAGCTTTGCATGCCATCGCCAGTGAGGGCAGAGATAGGTACCAAGGACACGAAAGTGCGGGGATCTTTGTTCTCACAAAACAAATTCTGCTTTTGGGTTTTTTGTAGTATACAAGCAGAAGTAGAATTTCTGAATCATATTCAATTTTTAATTATTTGATGAAAATCCGTAGTGTTTTCCTTATCAGCTATTTTACATTTCTACCAACAAAAGAATATTTCTTCACAGTTCCTCCAATACTTATTTTCTGTTTTCTAGTCTCTCAGCCATACCCCAGGCCCACCCTGACACTCACCTCTGCTTCATCCCCACTGGCAAGTCTCATGGACAAATTTGCCCGAGAACCCAGAATGTGGCTGCACATATGTGGCTGATGACAGCACCACCTTTAACTCCTTATTCTTAACTTCATCTCCTCTATTCTCACACTCAGTAGCTGATCCTTTAGGAGATTGTTAGCACTGACTTCAAAAGGTCCCCAGAATCTGACTGCTTCCTACCACTACTGCCACAGGCCAAGCCTGGGTTACTTTCATAACCTCTTCATTGGTGCCTTGTTGCTACAGCAGCCACAAGGTGCCTCTCCAAAATGCCAATTTGTGCACACTGCTGGTGAAAATATAAATTAATACAACTGTTTTGGGAAGTGTATCACAGTTTCTCAAAATATTAAACACAGAACAGCCCTGTGGCCCAGCAATCTCACTACCAGGTATATAATCAAAGAACATGACACCAGTATGTTGAATATACAGCTGAACTCTAAAAACTTTGAGCAAAATAAAGCATTTCATTTTCTAAGTTGATAACCTCCGCTATTTGCTATAGTAACAGAAAACTAACTAATATACCCAGTTGGTGCTGGTATTAGTCCATTTTCTGTTACTATAACAAAATGTCCAAGCTGAATAAAAAATACAAGTGAACCCACAGGTGTAATGGTTCAAAGGTGTGGCACCAACACCGGTTCAACTCCAGAAAAGATTTCTGAGCAGATGACATCATAATGGCAGTATGGGTTCAAGCAGAAGACATCCCATGGTGACACAGGAACCTAGAATGCAGAGAGGGACCATTCAAGACTTCCCACAATGCCCCACTTCCTCAAGGTCCCCCCCACCTCCCACCATCACCATACGAAGGACTCAGATGGCAGCTCTTGAAGCTTCAGGGAACGGACCACAGCCAGACCATAGCAGTACTCTCTTCAAGTGTGAGGACTATAGCTCAGCAGTTCAGCACTTGCCCACCATGTAAGGGTGCCTTGTCCTAGTTCACAGAACGGCCAGATGTGTTCACACAGAGCCTCTGGCCTCCAGCTCTTGGAGCTCCAGAGGGAAAAATCTGAGAAAGTGAGATCCTGGAGAGAGAAGCCTCGGTAGAAGAGTGACTGCTACAGTTCAGGCCCAGCAGCAGATACCTGTTGTGGAGGGGACAGCCCTCCGTCCCTGCAGAGGGGGCCATGAAGCTATGCCTTCCCAGGCCCCTCCCCAGCCTGCCCATGGGTTCCTCCATGGGTTCCCCATTCCACTGGATGCCCAGCCGTTGGGAGTGGGGAATGACACCTTGAGATGCTCTTGAACGCTGACCACTGGGGCATCTTGAGACCTCACTGTCGCCTTTTCTGACAGTCAATACTGTACAATAAGGCAGGCCCTTGCCTTGCCTCCACACTTTTTTTTTCACAGAATGTTCTGATTTGGAAATGTAACAGTTTGTGCTTCTGATCTTCTGCCCAATGTACCAAAATGTTTTGCAACTGAACTTGTGACCTCTCAAGAATGTTCTTTTAATTCGTACAACCCCTGTGGAGATCAGTTTGGAGATTCCTCAAAAAGATAGGATTGGAGGTCCCATTTGACCCGGCCATTGCCCTGCTAGGTATATACACAAAAGAATTAAAAGGCTCATATCACAGTGACATGTGTGCACCCATGTTTACAGCAGCCCAATTTGTGATTGCTACATCTTGGAAACAACCCAAATGTCCATCCACTGGAGACTGGATAAAAAAAGCTGTGGTTCTTCTACAAAATGGAGTACTACTCTGCCATAAAAAATGATAAGTTTGAATCGTTTCTACTTAAATGGACACCTTGAGGATATCCTCATAAGTGAAATAAATAGGGCACAGATAGGTACATATCGCATCTTTTCTCTGGTATGAGAAAATAAAGATGTAAATGAGTCCTAGCATTGTATGTTATATATTGTGAAATAGAAAATGCTCAATGTAAAATAAGGTGAAAAGGGGACAATATTGAGATTGTAACAAAAAAGTAAGGAAACAAATTTTATGTATATGGGGGGGTGGTAGGGTGGGTAGGGCTATGGGAAAAAATGAGAATTAAGTTGTGTCTTATACTGGTACAAATCCCCATTATGGAGTGCAATCATGATGTGTATATTTAATGTAGCAATAAAGATTAAAAAAATAAAATAAAATAAAATTTTTAAAAAGGAAAAAAAAAAGAATGTTCTTTTAGCTCCACCTTTTTCAAGAATATTCTGTAACTCCACCCACTTGCTTCAGTGAACATGCTCACTAACCCATATATAAGGAAACTCCCGTTTCTAGTCAAGTGCTCAGAATTTGGAGTAAAAATTCCACTGAGCCCACCAGCATAATAAAGATTTTCTCCACCTCTATGAGTAACCACCAGATACTTGAGTCTTCAAATTGAAATCGTGGCAACCCAAAGTGGTAATATTGAGCTGTAACACTCAACTGTGCCTCAGGGCTGCAGCACCTCGCTGTGACACTGAGCTGTCACACTTGGCTATAGCACTGAGCTGTTCTGCCTTTCCACAACACTGCAACATGGACGTCTCTTTCTTCACAAGAAAGCTGCAGTCTCTCATCCCATACAATCTCTGTTCCTG
>PVIR01034184.1:0-17367 GCA_004026965.1 Petromus typicus
AGTATGATACTGGCTGAAGGTTTCTCGTAGATAGCTTTTATTAGTTTGAGATACAGACCATCTATTCCGATCTTCTGTAGAGTTTTGAACATAAATGGGTGTTGTATTTTGTCAAATGCTTTTTCTGCATCAATTGAGATGACCATATGATTTTTGTCCTTAAGCCTGTTAATATAGTGTATAACATTGATTGATTTACATATGTTGAACCATCCTTGTATCCCTGGGATGAGTCCAACGTAAGTTTTAAGTTTTTAAGAATTTGATCATTTTATTTCAGTAATTGGATTTATTATTATATAATAGCTTATAGTAATTTTCTTATAATTTTTCTATTTCTACAGAACTGGTAATATGTCCTGAGCTTAGTAATTTCAGCCTCTCATTTCTTAATCCTTTAAAATGTAAATTTCGTTGCTATTTTCAATTAATTAACTCTTGGTTTCACTGACTTTCACTATCCCTGTTGTATTCATTGTTCTTTCCTTCCTTCTGCAAGCTTTGATATTAGTGTGATGTTTTTCTTTCCTTAAATTCTAAAGTTAAATTTGAGATTTTTCTTGTTTCTAATGTAAGCATTTATAGCTATGTATTTCCACTTTTGCCTATGTTTGCTATTCATATGTTTTGATATATTGTACTTTATTTTCCTTCATTATAAATACTTTTTAATTTCCTTCCTGATTTCTTCTTTGAACTAGCTACCTGAAAGTATGTTGTTTAATTCCAACAAGTTCGTGTATTTTCCAGTTTTATTTCTAATGTTATTTCTAACTTACTATTATTGTGATCAGAAAAGATAATTGGTATGCTATAGTTTTAAATTGATTAGGTCTTAATTTGTCATCTAACATATATTTTTTGAGAAGAATGTATATGCTATTGTTACTATGAAAAAATTCTGTACATTTCAGTTACATTTAGTTGATTTATTGTGTGGTCTCATAGTAAGCTTCTTTTTGGTTGTTCTATTTACTACAGAGTGAGATATTGAAGTTTTTAAATATTGCTATAAAACTGTTTTCCCCTTTATTTTGAGTAGTTTTTCTTCATAAATTTTGGTGGTCTTTTCAAATGCATAGTATTTAACTAATACATCTTCATGTTACATTAACTATTTTGCTATTGTATATTGTTTGTCTCTTGTAGATATTTTTATTTAAAGTATACCTTATGTAGAAAACCTTTTCTCTTTTAATTTGTGTTTGCATGAAATTTCTTTTCCCATCCTTTCATTTTCAACTTTCACCTGTCTTTAAACCTGAAGTGAGTATCTTTTGATAGTATATAACTGGACCATATATTTTATTTATTATCCCAATCTGTATCTGTTGATTGGAAAGTTTAACCCCTCTAGAGTTAAATTGATTATAAGATAAAATTTAATATTATCAGTTTTCTACTTGTTTTCCATATTTCTTAGCCTTTTATCCTGAAATTTCTGCATTGCTATTTTCCTCTTTATTCATAGGGAACCATTTATATTCTTTTCTCTTTCCTAAAGTGTACATTCCCAGTTATCACAAGCATTATATTTGACATATTAAAGTTATCATAATCTAATTTGAGTTTATACCAACTTAACTTCAATATCACACAAACCCTCTGTGCACTTACACCACCATTTGCACCCATTTTGTTTACAGATAACATAAAATTATGCACATTGAATACCTCCGAACATCAACACCAGCCAGAGGAGAAGGAACTTGCAACCATGGACAGAGGTACAGCAATGACCTCCCCCCCCCTTTCTCTGCACGTCTGTGATCAGCAGCAATAATCAGAGGACAAATGTACCACAGGACAGCAGGATACCCTGTGCCCACCCAAGCTCCTGTGGGCTGTTCCTAAAACACGCAGAGCTCCTGCCCCCGAGAGACGAGAGGCAGCTCCTACCATAGCTGAATTAAACAAATCAAACCATTCACTGCTTGCACTTCCCCCTGGAAGTTGCTTTCCAGATTTCCAAAATACATCAGACAACTGCTATCTAATTGAGAAGACAAAATCTACCTTCTCTTAATCAACAGTTTAAAGAATTCTTTAAAATAACAACAAGACCCAGGAAAGCATTTCGCCTAATAAAACAACTGGAGAGCATGTCACCTATTCAATTAACTTCTGCATTGAAATAAATGACTAATGAGGAATTAACACACCTCACTTGATCCAACAAGGAGAGAGCTGATCCTGGCAGCAGGAAGGTCAATATCTCTCATACTTCTCAACCTCAGTCACTAATTCAGTGTCTGAAATAATTTTTATGCAAAGGGTCTTGAGACAACTCATTACCAGTGAACTACACAAATGAGCTTCAAATATTCTTTTGTGTATGTGGTATATTTTCTGGCTCTTGAGATATGACAAGGTCATTGCCTTTGATGATCAAAATATTCATCACCTGTTATGAACTTAGAGTTGCAAAGGCGTTCTGGATCTGCCCATTTTTAAAAGATTCCATGATCTCAGTATCTTCACATGATGCAACACAAGGGATTCTCACTAAGTGTGATCTAATATATATTGAAATTGTCATCAGTTTTTCAAGTCTTTGAAAGGAGTGAAATACACATAATGGTAAACACTTACTGTTTATAATTTCGGGGGCTTGGTGCTGATAGATGTGAAATTCAGGCTGAAAACTGAAGGCAACTCTTTTAGAGGTCAGTTTTGTTCAGCTATTTCTCCCACTACCTTGTTTTCCAATTGATCAAACCCTTAGGATTCTTTCTTCCTCTCAAAATTGTCGTCCTGTGGTAGTTTTGCACCTCACCACTTTCTGACACTGGCATTTTCTAATCATTCCCTTCTGTGGCACCATTCCAAAATCTCTCCTTCTTTGCCTGCAGT
Organism: Petromus typicus; assembly: GCA_004026965.1. Taxonomy (NCBI): domain Eukaryota; kingdom Metazoa; phylum Chordata; class Mammalia; order Rodentia; family Petromuridae; genus Petromus; species Petromus typicus. The sequence continues at coordinate 2,854 of PVIR01034184.1, forward strand.
GTTAGTTTTCTAAATCCTCAATATGATACACCATTTTCATAAAAATCAACAAAGCTTTGGTTTCTAATATCAAGTGACCTATTCCAAACTCCATAGCTTGTCATATATGCTCATTCACAATTTAGGCCCAGCCTATCTCCAACTTAACCTCTTTCTACTCCATGCATACAGTAGTTACCAGGGATCTTCAGGGCCCCCTCCGAAGGGTTTAATATTCTGCTGTTGCTGTCAGAAAACTCAGTCATTGTATCTTTGAACTAGGAATAAAATATAGCAGAATAACACAATGTGTGCTTGTGCAGGAAAGACAGCCACACTTCATGCTTGCAGGTTTTGCTGCTGTATCTACAAATAGTATTTGTGTTACCTTGTGAATCTAGAGTTTCAGGGAACCCACAAAATGAGAGAGTTTGAAGAGGCTGAAGGCAAGTTCAAGATATCTATATTTCTTTTAAAACTAAGGACTAACAGCAGTGAATCCTTATTTTTTTATGTGAACAAAAATTTAACCTGAACATAGGAAGAAAAGCAGTGGCATTCTAAAATGTGCAGAAACCAAAGATCTTATCATGTCTTCTCTTGTTCATATCATTACATCCCTGTTAAAACAGCTCCCAACGTATTTTCAATTTGTTTATTTGCTTGCTGTTAGCTGCTGGAGATTGAATACAGACTGTCACACTGAGCGTCATCCTCAGCCCTCTTTTGTTTTGTATTTTGAGACACCATCTTACCAAGTCAATAAGTTTCCCACACCGGGCTTAAATTTATAATCTTCCTTCGTTGGTCCCACAGAGGCAAGGACTACAGGCATGCACCACCGTACCTGGCATTGGCTTTATTTTTCCCTTAGGAACACATTAAACAGCAAATAAGCACTGCAGCAAGGCAAGAGGGAGATTATTCCCAAAAAGAGCATTTTTTCTGGCTTCTTTTTAAATGAAGGAAGGGCCCGGTATTTTCATTTTTTTATTGATCTTGACAAATTATTTGACCAACCCTCTATCACAGTTAACTTCTTGATCTTTCTTCAAAACATAAACTCTTTTCATGGCACTATATTAATCTAGCTACATTACTTTCCTCCTTCTAAGCCTGAGAACTCCTATGCTTTCTTCAAAGCCCAATGCAAATGGTATAGGCACTATGGAGCTTTTCCCAAAGCCCCTAGCACAAAGTTGGCTACTACCTTCCCACTATCGACAGTGAGGCCTTTGAAGGCAGGCTGAGAATTATTCTAACACCAGTCATGTAAGTATGTTAACAATAACAATAAGATTATTGAATAAAACTGTGGACAGGAGAGCTGTGTAGGAAAGAGCTTTTTGTTCTGAAATTAACCTTAGAAAACTACGTTCTTGCTACTCTGTGGCACCTGGGCTCACACTGGTTGTCTTCTGTAATTTAGAACAGTTTCTGTTCACTGAGTCAAGACTCTTCTCTTTTCCCTTGGATGAGAGTATGACTGATACAGCTAAAGGTGATCATATTTCCAGCCATTAAACAATGTTAATTTCATGGGCAACAGAAAGAAAAGGCTTATGCAAATGAATATGATTTTTCTACATACAGTTTATTAATATAAATGGGTTAAGCAATTCCCAGCTGCAGTAGACATTGCAGTTGATTGTATAGAGCTTCCTCAACAGGTCCGATTCAAAAGGTCAAGGTTATCTTTTTGAAGACACTTATGGTAATATCCTGATAACTTCTCTAGGGTAGCTCAGGATCACTTTGAATGGCTCCTTCCACTACCTAGAAAGTCAATGAACTGCAGAGCAAACATGTGAAGGAAATCTGAATGTCTTTGTGCAGCCCCCGCAGAGCCAGAATGGGCACTAGGTTACCACTAGCTGAACTTGAGCCAGCGTTCTTAACTCATTCAAAAATGTGTCTGACACATTCACTGTAATGTGCAGCACTTCTGAGAAGGAAACTGCAATTTTTCACAGTGAAAGATGCTGATGGTGTTTCTTGTGCTCACGAGCAACCTTAATAGTTTCCATGCATCGATGTCTCATGCTGGTTATGGATCTTCCATGTAAATATCTGGACAGAGTATAATAAGAAATATATTCATGAGGCACAAAGTGAAAGATCACTTAGCTAACCTAGGGATTCATCATTCTGAGCTGCTCTCATTCTTCTCTGTTTCAGGCCATTTTTCCTGGAAAAAATACAGCAATTATTTGGTGTCCCTGAAATGCCAGTGTCATAGTGTTTCTCAAACAGCAGAGCAGGGCATATGGCCTGTGTTCTACTTAATAAATGTGGGAAGTGTTTGCCAAGTTAAGCAATGTCTTGAAACAATCAATAGATATTTTTGCTGGATTCAAGTGTTAATGACTGAATAACATTCCATTGTGCATATTTATCACATTTAAAAAATCAGTTTGGCCATTGGTAGATATTGCAGTTGTTCTCTTTTATCTGTAGCCATTTCCCAGAAAGAAGATAGAATCACATTGCTGAACAACAGATTTGACTCTATCGTTTCCTCACTCCTCAAATTCACCTGCTTTTCATGCCCTACAGAATCAAGTAGAATGGGGGTGTCCAAGATCCTCTAGTGAAATTCCAGCAAGCACGTATACTTGTGTCATCCAATTAACTCACAAACATCAGGTACCTGTTATTTTCCAGAGGCTGTTAGACCTTCAATATAGAGTGCTAAGGAAAAAAGTATCCCCACTTCCCAGATCTTACACTAGAAAATACAGACATTGGCTAAGTAATCCTCATTGCCCACGTTGAGCACTATGAAAGAGAAAAAAGATCAATGCATATCTGGAGGGCAGGAAGATCTCATTATTGTCATTTTTAAAGAACCCTTTTCTCCCCCTCCTCTGGAGCTAACTAGACCACTATGGGGAGAAGGAAATTTGGGGGTTCAAGTTCAGAACAACTATACTTCATAGAAAAAAGTGAGAGTGAGGCAAAGCAGAGGAACCAAGCTTGGTATCAAAACAGTACAAGGAGCCACGAGTGTTTCTTAACCCATATTTGGGTTACTGGGTATCAATAGCACAGCAGAAATTTAATGCTTTTTCAGTAATCAATGACTCAGCAAATTATAATCTAACCACTGAATAGTGGATGGACAATGAAAATGAAAACAAAGATAAAGATGTCCGATTTCTAGTTATGTGACTTGAATGTGGTCCATTGATTTCCACATACTACTTCTTTTTAAGGTGTAGCAACACCACAAAAATAATCTCATCAACTACTAGAGCTTCACTATCAATGTGAAAATAATGGCTAAAAATGTAGGTTTAATGAGATCATCCCAGAAATATGCCTGGCATAATAGAGTTTTGAATTCAAGCATTTCATCTCCCTGCGTAGCTGAGCCTCTCTTGTACTTCCTACATCTGTTACGTGTATATATAGACATATTTATAGCAGTATGTTAATCTTACAGATATTTGGCTACTCATCATACTCTTTTCTGTCCTTTATATTTCCAGTAAAGAGTCTATTTATCACTTTCTATTCTGTTAAGTCCACTTGTCATGGCTGTAATGAAATACCTGAAGCTGGCTTCTGATGGACTGAAGAATTTTATGTAGCTCACAGTTTTGGAGGCTGAGAGGCCTCATAACACAGAACTAGCTGATAGCCTGGTGGAGGTTTATGGACAGATAGCATCACAATGACAGGGGCATGGTAAGGAGGAGAGAGCACAAGGTGAGAGGGAAATGAGAAAGTGAAGAAGGGCTCTTAACACTTATTCTCATGCAAACCATCCCAAGGGCACAGGACAGCCCCTTAGTGCTTCTACAAGGAGGTTCTCCCATTGGCCCCTGACTTTGCACCGGACACTACCTTCTGAAGGTCCCAACTCTTCGCTTCACTGTGCTGGAGCCTGAGATTCGAAGACACCAACTCTGTGGAATGAAGCATTTCCATACTCTTCCCATAAACCACGGGTTCTTGAGTATTTCCCACCTTCTCTGAAGAGTTAACCCTAAGTGTTCAGCTGATGAAGCATCTCCCCTCAGATATTTCTCAATCACCTATCTCCAGTGTATCCTAAGCTGCGCGTCTGACCTTTATCAGACTAGGAATGCTGAAATACTAAAATGTTTATTAACAGTTTGATAAAGCTTGTGAAAACTGCTTCCTTCTGTGGTTTTTATCATTAGGAATCCTTTAGTTGTCAGAACACAGAATAGCATGCTTCAAACAACCTTGGTGATAAGCTTCCTGCCCTGGGCAGCAACTCCAAGATGAAGAGTATCTCTGTGCAGTGGGAGATGGCAAAAAAAGGGCTAGTATGAAATGGTTTAAAACCAACAGTGCCTGCACAGAAAATGCACAGTGGGACAGATAGGGATTTGGGGTGGAAACATCGGCATGCACTAAGGAACCAGGGAATTAAACTAAAGAAAGCAGAGGTTCCACCCTGGCATCATCTGGATCCTCCTGCTCAGCTACCCTCAGATACCCTTTTGAGCCTTTTTGTATTTTCTTCCACATTTCAAGTCCTCCTTTAGCCTAATTTGTGCTGTGGAAAACTTCTAGACCCTAACTTGTCCAATCTTCCATGGAGCAGGCTCCTATCACCATAGTGTGGTATTGGTGTTTACATTAGATGTTCCTTCAAATTGAGCTCAAATTAATCATCTTCTCTAGCATGAATCTACTGTCTGATAGCCAAGTTAGACAATCCCAGTGCTAAACAGCTTCTTTCCTGCAGGAGACAGGGGAAGAAGACACAGCCAGAACCCTCATGGCAAGCTCCAGTCCCCTGTGAGTCCCACAGAAAAAGGATTAACAACCAATAAATAACAAAATCAGAACCTTGAGGAAAAGACTGAGCCTGGGCTCAACTCTTGCTACTTTGAGCAGCAGCAGCAGAAGCCAAATTCTGCAGAAATAGAAAGGACAGCAGAAGAACCATAACCCAAGCTCACTGCACCTTTATTTGGTATCAAGCATTCACACCAATAATCCTAGCATGCATAAAACAGGGCAGTCCCATAATAACCCAGTAGTTGACCATCCCATAGGGCAAGACAGACATCCTTAAATCCCAGTGAGTAAGTCCCAGTAAATTTTAAAGCCAATAATCCTAGTGTAGTAGTCCTTGTGGTTTAAGACCCCACAGGGCAGAGCAGATGTCTGAATCAATCCCAGTAGTTGATCCCACAGGGCAGGGCAGATATCCATAAATCCAAGTAAGTAAGTCTTTGTCGAGTTCCCCACACTTCCCAAGAACTGTAATCCTACATTCTGGATGTCATTAATAATAATCCTGTTGCTAAATCTAAAACTCCTACAAGACATCTTAGGCCTGACTATTCTTTATCCCTGATCCATCCATCTAGCTATAAATCATGTTAACTCTATGTCATAAGTAGTGATTTCACCACCATTATTCTAGCCTAAGAGACTTGATTATCTCACTTGGATGCTAATAACAGTTCCTAAATGTTCTCCCTTTGCTGAAGTTCTTTCTGCCTCCAGTTCTATTCACTTGTCTTGTCCTAGCCTCATTTACTTTAGCATCAAAGTAGTCTTTCTAAATTCAAAACGTATTAGATCATGCAATTATTAAAGGTCTTTTGATGGCTCTTCCTAGCTCTAGAACACTGCCAGTCTTGATCCCTAAAGCTTTTTGGTACTGAGGCCAGTACAAGTCTTCCCCAGTCTCCTAGCCTATGACTATCTTGTCTACATTGATTCCAGGTGCACTATGGACATTATGAATATTAATACAAATCCTGAGGCTACATTTTTTTTTTCGAGATAGGGTCTCACTTTGTAGTTCAGGCTGGTCCTGAGCTCAGCTTCAAACTCAGCAATATTCCTGACTCTGCCTCCCAAGTGCTGGGATGATAGGCGTGAGCCACCATGCCTGGCACTGTGGTATGTGGTAATGATTGCTGGGGGGCATGAGTCTTCATGCTCAAATTGTTGTATGTGGTTACCAGGGATCAAACCTGGGCCCTTGTGCTTGCAAGACAGGCACCAGAACCACTGAGCTAAATCCCCAGCCCCTTGAGCCTACATTTTTGAAATCTTTATTTCTTATTCTTATTAATGAAAATTATCAGCTGATTGAAATCTAAAGTAAAAGAGCCTCAAAATAAAACAGTTGTCCTCAAAGAAATACTCTCTGAGCTGAATATCAAACAAATATCATCTATGTTGATAGAATAAAATAAAGTCCAGAAAATGCTGTGTATGTGAAGAAAGGATATATATATATCCTTATGTATATATGTATATATATATGACATATATATGTATGTTATGTAAACATATATATATGTTTATATATATGTTAAACATGTTTATATATATGTTAAACATATATATATATATATATATATATATATATGTTTATTTTTAGGTATAAAAGTTAAGAAGACCATTAATATCACAAAGCAGATAATTAAAGGAAGCACTGGAAATTATTCTTTCATAAATTCTATTTCAAACTCCAACTTTGAGTTGGAGGAAAATTTATTAAAAAGTAGAAATATAATTAGCATTTGCTCTAAAGTACTAATTGAAAAGATACGAACATTCCTTCTGAACTGAATTTGGAAAAGGTGATAGTTAAAAAGCCTAAAAGCATTCCCTAAAATAAATCCATTTCAGTGAGATTCTAAAAGCCTACATTATTCTCAATTAGAGTGCAAATGGAAGCCTCAATTTTCTTCCCTTATTAATGAATTCTAAATACTCAGACTAGCTGCTCTTTCTATTGAAAAACACGAGATAGTCAGATACTGATCCTTAGTTAATTTGAGGGGGAGAAAGAAAATAAAATGGTTGCTTTTCTAAAAAGGTATGGCACTATCTGGGAGGAGCAATACTTTTCAAGTTCTCATCACAAATCCGTGTATTTCTCTGAGTTGCTAAGTCAAATGGCGGTGTCCCTTTGCCTCTGGAGAGGTACTTGTTTCTCCAGTTAAAACAAAACCTTCACTCTCTTGGTAGACAGCTTCTGAGCCTGTTTCTGCTGCATAACTTGTACATAGCACCTGCAAGGTAATTAATGCCCCCAAGCCAGCTGCTGTGTGGCATAAATAAGATACCCAGAAAGTGTCTGCCGATTGCATGAAGTTCTCCATCCATTTTCACGGCTACAGCTGAGTCACCAGCTCACTCTTGATGAAACAATCCGTTAGGTTCCTTTGTTTCTTGCAATATTTATCTTTATTACCACCTTTATTACCATACTGTATCTATATCACTGAATTTTCTTACAGTTTTTCTGAAACCTGGAATTCTGCTTGAACTGCACCCGGTTAAAAAATAATCCACCATCAAGTTAAACTCTCACTTAACTGAGACACATTTGTATTCCAATATTTTACAACTCATGATTCTTTCTAGAATATATACTCCTTAAAGACATGATCCATATTGGAGGCAGCTTCGCCTCACAAGCCAAATCCTCATATATATTTTTACATAGTGCTTTCTTTCTGTAAGAGGATTTCTCCAAGTATCATTTGAGTCCCTTAACTTATAATTTATATACAATTATAATAAGCTTGATATAAAGAAATAAGATGTGAAGAAATAGTAAAAGCGGTCATGAAGCCTCCCAAAACAGCAGCTCACTTGGGCCCAGATTAGCCCCAAGTACTTGAAGACATCAGTGGAATACAAACCAGAGGACTAATCGATGTCTGTGAAATATATCCTGATGTTTCAATACTATATTGTATTTTTATTACTTATTAATAATAAATAATTTATGATTAACATCCTTTTAATACCAGCTAAAAATGATTTGTTAAGTTCACAAAGCAAGCTTTTACTGCAATACATTTTAATAACCATTGTTAAAAATACCTGCTAATTCACTGTTTATCATAATATTTCTAAATTGTTTAATATTTGCAAATCATCTGTACACCTGTTATAATAATCTTCATGCAAAGTTTAAATGACAATTGGACAGCAAATTTTCTCATTTTACCAGGAAGATGTTCAAAGGTCACACGGCTGACAGTGCCGAAGGTGGTGGTGTCCTGACTCAAGGGAGTAAAGTAGGCTGAGCTAAGGAGGCACTGAGTGGAAGGAAACCAAAGCAAGTCTAGGAGACACGCTTTTGAGAGTTCATGCGAGCACAGCATTTCAAGAGGAAGTGATAAGGGACGTATCAGCAAAAGGTTATTCTTAATGTGAAGGCTAAGCGGTAAGAAAGACGCAGGCCTCAAAACAAACAGGGAACGAGTCCTACAGACACAGAAGGATGCAGGCGCAGAGAGAGCATGCAGGGCAAAGGCCTCAGAGTAAGAGAAGTCAGGCCCTGTCAGCACGGTGGGCTTTGTCAGACGTCTGCGCTGTCCTGACCACAAGCCTGCAGCCACCAGGCTTCCAGCTTCACAGTCGAAGACACCTGGAAGTGTCCTTGTCCTCCTGAAATTTGCTTTTCTGGCATCTCCAAAGCAGATGTTTATCCTGAAAATCTTTCCTTCAATGGTTTTGATTCTGTTTTCTCTGGCTACCTCATCTTGTGTCAGCCAAGCAAATGAGTCTCTCATATCAGTTTAAATCACTCTGACTTTACTGACAGATTGAATGTGGTATAATTTATATAATGTGAAAGTGCTTATGCGAAGTAGACGAGTCCATGTCTTTAGAAAATCTAGTTTTACAACCATCATCACAACTGAATTTAAGAACATGTCCATCACTCGAGAAGGAAACCTGCTACCAATTTATGGTCATTCGCCATTCCAGTGTCAAGCTTAGCCAACTGCTAATCTACTTTCCACCTCCATAATATTTGCTGTTTCTGAACATTTTATAGAGATGGAATCATACATACAATGTGCATTCATTTCACATCTGGCTCCTCTGGCTGAGAAAAATAACTTTGAAGACCTTCCAAGCTGCAGAACTTTGCATCGAAGAACCCAGCACCTCACTGCTGTGGGACAAGGTCCTGTGTGTGGGATATCTGCTGTATCTGGGCAGGGTTCATGCTTATTTGGCCCAATCAAATGTGCATCTATTAGAAATAAAACTGCTACTAACATTCATCCAGAATTCCTTGTGAGGACATGCTGTCATTCCCCCAGATAGACACTGAGCAGTGAGGGGCAAACCTTTCTTTTACTTCTGCATCTTTTACACACACGCGCACACACACACACACACACACACAGACACACATGCATGCATGCACCCACTTTGTACTATTGGGCTGTGTGCATAATTACAAAAGGCAGCGTGGCTCAGGGTCTTTAACCTCAGCTGCAACTAAAGCCAAAGTACTCATGAGTTCCCTGAACTCCTCTCTGTGTGATAGTCGTCCATTCTCGGAGCTGTGGAAAGGCTGCTGTGGAGACCCAGAAAGCAGGTCCTTCCCCAGAAACTGTCCTTTGCCCAGCACCTGCTTTCCACAAGGTCTGTGCCCTTCCCAGCATCTGTCAGAATCCAAGGACAGAACTGTGTGTGGACACCCCGGCTCTGCTCAGCACCTCACCTCTGGACGTTCCGGGCTCACAGCACCAAGTGGTGCAGCCTGGGCCACTGATGCCGCCGCTGCCCATCTGCATTCCCCACCCATCAGCACAGCCTGCTGAGTTCCTTTCCCAGGGAGCCTTCTGCACCAAATCACAGCCTCAGAATCTGTCTCTGGGGAACACAGCCTGTTGTGACAGATGAAGGGACACACCAGCAGCCTGTTGTGACAGATGAAGGGACACACCAGCCTAGGAGGTGATTCCAGCCAGGAGGTGCACTGAAGAGGAGTCAAAGACCTTCAGCACGGCTTCCTTCAGCATAGCCAGTAAACTGCACAATAGCTGTGATTGCTGGATCACTGAGGCCGATAGAAAAAAAAACTTAACCTCCTTTCTCTCTCTTCTTCCATTGTCTGCTCCTTTTTCTTCCTCTTTCCTCTTTCTCTTTTCATCTTTCCCTTCATTTAATAATTACTTGCTGAACTTTACTATATTTCCAGAGTGATACTATGCCCAAAACCTCCACTGACCAACATGTCCCTGCCTTTGACAAAACTTGCAGGCCAGCGATAACGAGCCTTGTGAACTGTAAGGCTCCTGTGAGCACAACCATCTGCTCTTCACACACCGACATCCTCATCCTCCCTTTTCTAACCTCATCTTATAGAAGCACCTCAAGCTACAGTCACAGAGGACCTCCTCATGGGGGCCCTTCACGCAACCCTTCCTCGCACTGCATTCTGCATCCCTTGTTTTAATGTCCTTTCTCGCCAGACCCCAAATCACTCTTCGCACTAATGCACAGCAGACTTCTTGACTGGCTCGAACTGTTGGTCCCACCCCCTGTGGGCAGGTGGAATCTGCGGGGATGAGGCCCCCACCTGAGCCACACAGGGAAAGCTTTCCTCAGACACGGTGCTCTGTGACTCTGGGATCACTTGAGTGATTCCCAACATGTGCAATGCTCTCTTAGGAATCAGGAGAATGTAAAGCAGAGCACCAGTGCCTGACTTCTGTGAAACAGGCACTAAACAGGTGCAGGGAGTTCTCGCTTTTTCTGCTCATCTTTTCTCCCCATTACTCCCAAATTCCACTCCATCTTCCTTCACTCCCTGGAGCCTTATGTCACAAACTTCCACAAGCCTTACGATTTGACACAACTGTATACAAAATATAAATGTACAATTTGGGGAAGGCAAGGAGGAGGAGGTCAAAGCCTTGAATGTGTATCGCTGGCCCATATTTTTCTGGAAGCCTTAGAAGATTTGTTTCCTTGCTTTTCCACCTTTTAGAGGAGCTTTGACTGCCATACTCGTGCTTTCTTCCCCCTTCAGAGCCCTCTCTCCTCTCTGTCTCTCTGTCTCTCTGTCTGTCTATCTCTCTCTCCTACCCCTCCTTCCCCCCTTCATTCTCACTGTCACATCTATCTTCTCTCTTGTAAGGATAGCTGTGATTATCTTTAAGTCACCCACTCATTCCAGACTCTGGAGACCATATTTAATTACTTCTGCATATCCCTTTTTGCCGTGTGACGTAGTATATGCTTGTGTTTTGGGGATCTGGACATGGACATCTTGGGGACTCTTATTCTATATCTCAGCCATAATTGTTGGTCTCTGTGACACTAGACACATTCCTCCTTCTTTGTGTCCTGAAGGGTCTAAACTCTACCCTGCTGCCTCATCTCTTGTCTTTGTAGAACCACAGTGTGTTGTGGGGGAGGGGAGTTGTTTCTGTTTTCTTGCCTTATTGTCCTTGCTACCAGTGTCATTGCACACTCTCTTTTGTCATTCACTCTAGAAGACACAGCCACATGTGTTGCTTTAGATGCTGTGGAGGGGGATGAAGGGGGCCTTTCTCCACCAATTGAACTATGACAGGAGATGACTATGCAGCCCTGCCTTGATCTGTCAGTCTTCTACAGCACTGCGCATATTGGAGCTCCTTCACTCTCCATTTGAATAAGGAAACAGACTTAATTGTTAACTATGCTCATTCTATGGGTGTGTTGCATGGATTTTAGTGAGTTGTCTTTTCTCTGCCTCTGTTCTCTGCACCTGTAATATTGGGGCTAATCATGAATTCTTAGTATATTTCTTATGAAAAAAACTCAACTGAGGTAATAGTTGGAATGCTCCTTGCAGGGTAGATTAGAAGGGATAGATAAAGGACATGTGAACACTGTTATTACACCCAAGGAAAAGCCTGAGACAGTGTGTGGGATGAAGTGAGATGAGAAAAGGCCTGGGCGGACAAGATAAGGAGCTGATGCGGTTCACGGGAGCACACTTGAGTCTTTTCTTCAGCAGCCTCATTGCACCCTCCTAACAGCCTTATTCTGAAAAATTCTTCCTTTTCTCAGCTCCTGCCGTTTACCGGGAAGTCTCTGGAAAACATCTGGAAGATTGGCAGCCAATCCTACAAAAGCCACAATTCGATGTCTCTGATTTCTCTTTCTCTCAATACGGTCTGCAGTGTGCCCTGATAATTTCTTCTCTGAGTCATGCTGCACAGTTGGACCCACGTACTGTCTAAGTTTTCAGGTCAAGTCATAGACCCTAGCCCTGCTGCAGCCCTGTTATCTTGAACACTGAGTCAATTCAATGTGCATTCAGGTTCTAGCACACTATTTACTTAATTATTTATCCAATTATTTATCGAGCCTACACCCCAATGCCTAACTCTTCTTTTCCTGTTACCAGGGATCAAACTCAGGACCTTGCATTTGCAAGGTAGGTGCAACAGAGCCAAATCCCAGGCTCTGCCTAACCTTTCTTCGCACAAACTCCATGCCCAAGTGTTTAAAAGCCAATGAACCTAGCGATTTTCAGAGACCCTGAGTCCTCTAAGGTATATTTTTTCCTTCCTAGTTTTAGCCTCAAATACAATCTGTTTCCAAGTGAAAACAAGAGTTTAGCAATTGCCAGCTTCCCTTGGAGTCTGAAAAAATCCAGCTGTGTTCCGATGTTTGCTCTGTAAATTAAAACCAACAGTGAAGATTCCAGAATCAGGGCCTAAGTGGCGATTGGGTTGCTGCTGCCTGACTCAGAGCAGGATGTATTGCTTTGTTTCTGGTTTTGCCCCATCCTACCCACACACAAGTTTCTGTCTTGGCAAGGCCACCAATCAAGGGGTGGGGCATTAGTGAAGGTTTGTAAAAGGCCGCCAATTATTTTCCTTCTAAGCCAAATGGAGGTTTTCTGTAGCTCTTATAAACTTCAGACCTGAGTGGTCATCAAGAACAACATGATCTTTAAATAGTAATCACTTCTCCCTGCTTCCAAATTACCTGGGTAACTTGCATGGGGCCCAGGCAGAGGCACCCATCCTCACAAGCTTTGGGGGAGATGCACTTTGTCACGGCTGGAGGAACCACCTAGAGTAGAAAGATTCCCCAGGAAAAGAACACAGCTGCGCAGGTGACACAGAACTGGGATCGGTCCTGCTGCAGCCCTTCTGTCTTATTTAGTTGGCCGCTCCTTCCCGATGGGCTCAGGCATTTCTGACTTTGAAGAGCCTTCACCTGGACCTGCTTCTCCGTAAGGACTCATTTTGCTCCTTCCCACAGCCAGACTTACCCAAGGGTGATCATACTCCAATCTGTTTCTCTCCTCATTGTCAGGTCTTGTAATCTGATTTGCATAGTTTCCCCACCATTTCTAAAATTAGCTCAGAAGGCCTCCAGATAGCTGCTTTTTGACAGCTCAGGCATATGCATCATCTCTACAATTCAGAACTAGAAAACAGAAAAATGGGATTCAGCTTCACTTTTGCCTACTCAGAAAGTGTGCACCAGTCCTCAGAAGCCTGTATTTATTATTATTGATGGCCCTTACCTTCTGTCCTTCTTCAAAACAAAACAAAAAAGCACCAGTAGAAAGCCATGGATAAAAGTAAAATGTAAATTAGAAGTAATATTGAAACTGGGACAGCTGGGCATGATGATGCACACCTGTAATCCCAGCATTGAGAGGCAGAGGCAGGAGGATCTCTCCAAGTTCAAGGCTAGCACTAGCTACCTAGTGAGCTCATGGCCAGTCTAAACTATAAAGTAAGACCCTGTCTCAAAATAATATAAAGTAAATTTTTTTAAAGAAAGGAATTCGATGAAACAAGAAATTTATATAGGTAACTTACCTTGCTAACCTAGCTACAAAGACACCTAAATGGATAATTTCTCAGTAGCACAGAGTAATTCTTAGCTACAATTTGTCACCACAAATCAAGCAGGTCAGCACTTATCTTGAGGTATATCAGTTATTTGAACTTCCTTCCAACAGCGTGCCTGCTCTCAAACCCTGTCACCAAAATAGTCTCTTATGCTGGACTTTCCCTTCTCATCATTAGTCTGAGGACACTGTCTTCTGTGATGAGCTCTTGGGAGAAATAACATTTCTTCTAACCACAGGACAACACTTCACAATGAAAGTGGGGAATGAAGGGCCCTTGGGACCATGGTAATTACTAGGTAGCTTTTCACCTGGAAACACCAGTGGCTTTGCTGATGAGCAGAAGGACCATCAGTACTTGTCACTTTGTTCCAATGACAACTTCAAGACATCATGCTTTGATTGTGTGATTTAAAAGCAGAGGTCTTAAGCCAATATTATTTTTTTTCCATAGCCAAATGACATAAGTCTGAGGATCAATCACTTTCAAATTCTGCTTCCCATTCTTGTCATTCTAAATTCTAGCATCCTGTAGATTGAGGTACCCAAAATAAGGATACACCAACTATGCACAGCAATGTTTGCACTAAACTGCAATTTAACCACCATATGGACATTTCTAGCTTCTTGGGTCGCTGACTGAAATTTTTGGAAACTATCCCTAGTACCTGCCATATTATGAACATTAAATAAAAAGGAGGTATTTGGGGCCGGGGAGTTAGCTCAGTGGTTCCGGCGCCTGTCTTGTAAGCGCAAGGACCCGGGTTCGATTCCCCGGTAACCACATAACAATACTGGGTGTGGAGACCCACACCCAGCAGCAACCAGTACCACATACCACAGTGCCGGGCGTGGTGGCTCACGCCTGTAATCCCAGCACTCGGGAGGCAGAGGCAGGAGGATTG
>PVIR01034185.1:0-17350 GCA_004026965.1 Petromus typicus
TGCATGAGTGCGCACAGAGGGAGAGGGAAGGAGGGAGGGAGGGATAGAGAGGGAGAGAGACTGACAGAGAGATAGAGAGGAACAAAGAAAGAACACAAAAATGGGGCATACCATTAACAACAGGTAAATGGAATATGCTACATTCTAACAACTTTAGATATGATATTATTTCCAAATTTTAAAATAATATTTAAAATCTCAATACTACTTTTTGTTTGCTTATTTCTCTTTGTGCCTCTTGCCACTTCTTTTACTACTCTGCCATTTTCTCTCAGGGTTTTGCTGTAATACTAGTCTGATTTTTGCTGCCTCTTTCAGTTCCTTTCCTGTCCTTACTTCCTGATTGCAGGTTATGCTTTTTTTTTCCTGGTGACTCAACTCTCATTTTCTCCCATGTTCTTCCCCTCTCCTTCCTTATGTCTCTCTGTCATTGTTCCCACAGATGAACTGCTTTCATTTCAGCAAATTCACTCTTGGAGGACAAGTTACAAGTTCCTACTTTGGCAGCAGCACCCTCAAAGGAATAGCAATGGCTTGAAGTGAGTCTGACACCAGCAAGTAGAGATGTGAGGGGATCTCTAGCCACACTGCTGTGCAACAAGCAGAACTTCACTTTGGAAACAGCACGGTGTTCACACAGTTGCTATCACACAGCAATACTGGATGAATGAGAACCGCTGAAGAGGCTGACCTGCTTGTACAAAAACTCTCCCTCCCTAGTGGACAAGACTCCCCCAACAGGACACAAGAGAGCTGGTGGTCAGCTGCTATAAGCACAGTCCTGAGTATTTTCAAAGTGTCACACTTTGCTGCAATAGAAAAGGTAAAAGTTCAAGGACAGTACACTTACGCCTTTTCTGTCTTGAAAGATTTGTCACATGCTGGGCAGTAAAGGTCATCATAAAATTCAACTTCCTCAGCCTCATCACTGTCTTTACCTGTGAGAAGAAAGCTTAAAGTAAGCATTCAGTTTGGTGAGAAAAGGGGTCCTTCTCTTGCTGGCAATGGATCAGTATAAGCCTGTTAAGAACCAAGCCAAACAGCTGGAGGTGAATGATGGGCCAGCAAGGGAAATTTCAGCTTTTCCCCTTCACTACTGTCACAGCCTAAGCTCGGCCTCCTGCAGATCAGCGGGCATCAGTCTCACAGAAGCACGGGCCCTACTGTGAACTGCCGGTGGGAAGATCTAGCTTGCACCCTCCTTAGAATCTTATGCCTAGGATCTGAGGTAAAGCTAAGACTAGTGATGTTAGTGCTAGGGAGCACCTGCGAGTAATTGTGTAATTATTCCATTACATACACTGTTACATTTTAGCAGAGTAGTAACACAGTGTATGATGAATGTGATGTGCTTCACTCATCCTGAAAACACAACCCCGCACTCCCATCTATGAAAAACTGTCTTCCACGAACCAGGCCTGATGCCAAAAGGTGGGGAAATGCTGCATTAACATACAAATGTAAAGTATGTTAACACCTGTAAGCCCAGCACTCTAGAGACTAAGACCAGAGGATCACCATGAGGGAAAGGCCAGAACAGGCTATATGGGAAGTTCAAGCCTAGCCTGAACTGTACAGCAAGACTTTGTCTCATAAAAATAAAAATAAAAAAAATTTAAAAAATCAAATGCGACTTCTATATTCCTATGTACTAAAACTTATCCTGCAATATTATATCATTACTAGATAGGCCATAAGATAGCTTATTATATATAAAGGTCTAAAATTATCTTTATAGATCTTTTTCATGAGCTTAAGGCTTTATTACAACTATCATTACAGACTACAAAATCCTAGTGATTACAAAGTTCCAACAAAGTTCTTTGCACAATCCTGTTTCCTATAAGCAAACTGATTGTGAGTTGGCATTATCAATAAAGATCTCAGGATCTTAATTCCACATTTCAGTTCTTCATAAGTGATGTTAATGATTCTGAGTGAGTCCCACCGACATTGTAAATGACCAAAATAATATGTCTCATTTGGGTTAATGTTAGGGAACTGCAGAGGCTATGCTCTAGGGGCACAGGATGCCTGAGAACTTGAGGTGTACTAAGCCCTACAATTTAATGCCTTTCCTATTTTAACTAGGCACTTAGAACAAGCTAAAACAAACTTTGCAGTTTGAGGTTCAAAAGTAAAACTTAGTATGGCTTTTTTTCTTTGCAATTTCATTTTTAGAAGCCTCACTCTTACTGGAGAGCTTAACAACTTCAATATGATTCTTTCTCTTACATGGACAATATTTACCTTTTCATTTAAGAGAACAATTAATGACTTCTCTTTAGCATATCTGAATTGCCAACATCACTACTCTTATGCTGGGGGGCCACTATGGGCCTGGTGGTTCAAGCCTATAATACTAGCACTTGGGCAGCTGAGGCAGGATATAAGGCCAGTAAGTTCAAAGCCAGCATAAATTACCATGTGAGACCCTGTCTCAAAAACAAAAAATAAAAAATAATTAAATTATAGTTACTTGACCACAGCCCTAAGTTCCATACAGTTGACTGGATAATCTTGATAGCTGCATATAACTAACATCCACTAAGTGACTGTGAAGTGGGTAGCATGTAGTGTTGATTCTTTTCTTCTTCTTCTTTTTTTTTTTTTTTTTGCAGTGCCAGGGATCAAACTCAAGCCTACGTGCTTCAAAGGTAGATGCAATACTACTTAAACTAAATCCCCGGCCCCTATACAATGCTGATTCTAAGCACTGCGGTTGAATCCTAGTCCAAGCAGGGCAGAACAGAACAGGATCATTCAAACTTTCATGAGACTGCGAACCAATACATAAATTATCATTTCAGACTGAGGTATCTGAAAGTTCAGAAAGTGAGGACAGGGGAGACGACTGCATGTGGCACTACTTTCTAACGATACTTTCAAAATTTCATGTACAGGAAACATCCTTTAATTACTCAACAGATAATAAAGAGTGCTGAATTTGAAAAAAGACTCGATCTCAAAATGGTTTTATGTTCTCAGGACTACCCACAGTTTCTCAGATTACTAATTTTCTCTGATAAAATGGACATAATTCCATCAACAAACCTACATTTAAGGTTCAGGTGTGATGCCGGATACAAAAAGACTTCAGGCTTACACAAACTATCTTTGATTCATTAACACTTTACTTCCTAATCACTTTTGAATACATAAGTATGTCATATTATCATATGAACACAATTCTGACAAACCGCACCAAAGATAAACAGAATTAGCAAACTATATTCAGATCACTGTTTGACTTATGGGACAACTAGAAACTGGGGAAAATGATATTACAGCTATTCTCAAAAATCCTCACACTTGGCCTTTCAGGATAGTCACTCACGTGTGTTCATGACAGCACAGGTAAAAGCAACATTTGGGCACACCTAAGGACAGCCTTTCCATAAAGATGGAATAAGAGTAACAGCTTTAAGTTCCACAAAGATTCCTGCAAAATATCTGCTTTTCTCGAAATAGTTTCCATAAAATCTTGACCTACTGCTTAACTTCAGGCACACTTGTGAATATGCACACCTGTCATTACCTTGTCATTATCCCAATGCCGCCTGAAGCAGGAGTTGTTTAGAACATAGGCTGAAAAGAGTTTGTGAGGTCTAACCATGTGGATTAGAATACTGCAAATGAACATTTTTGTGAGCCCCATACAATATTGGCTTGGTTTTTTTTTTTTGTTTCTTTGTGTTTTTTTAGACAAGATCTTGCTTTGTAGTTCAGTCTGGTCCTGAACTCACTATGTAGCTCAGGCTAGCCTTGAACTTGCAGCAATCCTCCTGCCTTTGACACCCGAGTACTGGGATTATAGGTGTGTCACCACGCCTGTGAGTCATGTGGTATGTGGTTACAAGGGATTGAACTTGAGACCTGTGCTTGCCAGGCAGATGCTAGAACCACTGAGCTAAATCCCTGGCACTAATATTATTTTAAATTTAAATTATCTGCCACATTTATACATTAGATGTCACATAAAAAACCCACTTAAAGAACAAACAAAAAAATGAAAACTGGCAGCATCCTGGAGACAACCGGCAGATGCACTAATCCTTTCTGGATTTTCACTCTCTCTAGTTCCTCGCTGTTTGAAATCTCTGCCCCTTTATGGGTTCTTCTAGGTATTTAAGCACATACACACAATAACCTTTTCCAGAATTTTTTAAGGAATCAAGAGAAATTACCATCCTGTCCATCTTTGAGCTCGTGTTCCTCCATTTCACCTTCATCTGATCCATCTCCAAACTCCTTTTCGTAGCGGGCCTCCATCTCCTGGAGCTCCTTCTCCATACTGGCCATGGTCATCCAGCTCTGCTCTCTGTACTGCTCCGCCAGTCTAGACACAAAAGCATACTCCACCTATGCTGACAATCACATCCCTGCATGGCTCACACTCTGGAAGTCAGGCGTAAAATCCATTCCCTAGAGAGCTTCTAATACTTGCAAACTTAAAGACCTGTGCTTAGTCAAAAGAGAGCAAAGCCACTAAAACCTACTCAGTTTTAATTTCTCTTCTACATAAAGATGTTCTGAAAAACACCCTTTAGCAATTTACTAAAAGTCTTCAGATGACTTTAAGTCCTAAGTATTATGTAATATACCAACTTTCAAAAGATAGTGGAACTTTCAAAATGAGTGGAATTTTAAGTGAACCATGGGTAAGAGAACATTACCACTTGGTACAGAGTTAAACATCTGGCTAACTTAAGGGGCTGACGAAAAAAGATCACAAGTTTAAGACAGACAGGGCAACAGAGAGATCCTGTTTCAGGACAAAATATAAAGGACTGTGGATATATCTCAATAATAGAGCACTTATCTAGTATGCTCAAGGCCCTGGGTTCAGTCCTCTTGGTGTAGAGCTACAATGCCCTCATTTAACAATAAAACTTTAAAGGAATGAAAATTAATTGACTATCCCAGAGTACCAGTAAAGACATAGTACTGCCTGCTGGTTCAAAAGCAAGAGTCTGGAATAGACTCCGTGGGTCCAGTTTCCCCATTGAGTGACTGACTTAGCTATGTGATATTGGGTCTGTCTGTCTCATTTCCTCACAAGGAGGAGGACAACAAAAACCAGAAGTTACTCCACAAAACTGCTGTCATGAAAACACTTAGATTGGGATCATATACAGAATAAGAACTCAGTTAACATTAGCTACAATTAATTAAATTCTGTAAGAATCTATGAAGTACCTCAAGTATACAGGGCCTCTGAAAGAAAATATTCAAATCAATATAAGATGTTTTACATAATAAGTGAAAAAAACCCACTACCTAATGCAAGGATTTAGTAAGGGGTGGGGGGGAAAGCAATGAGGCCTGAAGGACAAGTAGACTAGATAGGAAACCCCAAGATGGTACCCGGTGACGTCCTTCTAACCCCAACCAGGCTGAGCGGAGCCGGCACCTGGCATCCAGCACCCAGACAGCACGTACTTCGCCTGCTTGAGCTTCTGCTGCCGCCTCATCTCCTCAGCCTTCCTGGCCTTCTCAGCGTTCTGTTCCTCCACAAGCCTGCGATGTGCCTGCACTCTCTTATCTCTTTTACGAATGAATGCTACGAGCTGACGCACAAGCTCATTCTTCTCTTTCCTGGCTTTGTCTCGAATTTTTTTGTTTTCTTTCTCCATGGCTCGCTTTTCCCAGCGGTTTGAAGCTTGCCGCGTATCATATTCTTCCTTCCAAGCAAAGTTCTTTTGAGTACAAAAGCTCTGCCAATAAGCGTAGAAAGGGTGGACTACCTAGAAAGAAAACAGGTAACATTCCGAGTTTTTTTTTACTTAAGTAATTTTAGAAAGACATTAATATTTATAAATTAAGAATGCAAACTGTTTTCTAGTTTTCTTTTTTCATACATAATAACAGTACTATTAATCAACTGAGAAGTCAGTTCTTTTAATGATTTTGAAATCATTCTTCAAAAGATTTAGTGAGAAAACAGTCTTACTGACCACAGAATGAGGATAGGTCCATAAACTAAAAGTAAATAAAGTAGGCTATAAGAGAGCTGTATGTTCCTTTAGGACAGAGAGGAATAAAAGGTTATAGGCTGAGACTAGCATGAATTTTTAAAACTAGAAAACGGGAAAAAGACATAGCGACAATGCCAGTGTTAGGACTACACTATTTTTCATTTACCGTATCATAGTCACTCTGGGAGTCTCCGAAAGTTGGAAAATCCTCAGCATCCTCCTCTAGTACAGATTCTAGTTCTTCCTTTGCAATCATTTCAAAAACATTACGATACACTGTGTAAAAGCCCTAAAAAAAAATCACAAGTACAAATAATTCTTAATGTTTGTAGTTTAACTGTAGCATAGGATTTTAAAATGTAAGATGGTAAACTTTAACACTGAAAAATTACAGTACATTGGTCACTACAAACTTTAACTTTGAAAATTACAGTTCATCAGTTACTTTAAGTATATTTAGTTTCAGCTAGAGGTTTTTAATGTACTGATAGCTTTAATATGGCGGAATATATTTTCAGTTTTGAAAATGAGTATTGCTCACCAAAAGTCATAGAATAATATTTTAAAATTTTCTTTTCATTTGAGTGTTAACTGAGTGGTAAGAAATCAAGAGTCCAATTATCTTACCTTTTCATCATCTCCATAACCAGAATAACAAGTAACAGTGAAATAGTGAAGCAAATCTAAGCTGTCATCTTGATATTCTCCATCAAGCCCTCCTTTAAGCAAGGCCTCTCTATGATTATCATACCTTTAACAACAACAACAAAAAAAAATCAATCACAAATGAAGGCTGAATAAATAAAATTCAAAAGGGCTTCTTACTCTGCACCAGCCCAAATATTAGATGTGTATTTTATCCCCCATACATGTATGCCACAAACACTTTTAAATATCAATATGAAAAAAAAACCTTAAAACTTTATAAAACTGCAGATTAAAACTATGCCTGCAACTTCTAATATCTTACACAATTCTAGCCTATATGAACTTAGTAATTCAAAAAGCTAAGGAATTTCTATAATTGTCCCTGAAAGGTAGCTGAACTTCCACAGAAAAGAAATATTATTAAACAAGGCACTAATGCACATAATCCAGTATATAAACTAACTGTACAGCTGTGGCCTAGGAATTTATCTACATGCACCAGAGCAAGACTCTTCCTTTGTTTATGAAGAATTAAACTTCTGCAGTAACTGGAGATCGAACTGTGGACCATATGCTTGTCAGGCAGGACGGCACCAACTGAGCTACATTCCTTGCTCTTCATACTAACTCTGTAAATGTAGTTATTATCAACGCCAAGACATAGAAGCTCCATTTATTGTTTATAAGCAGCAAGGTCAGAATTCAAAACTAGGTCGCTGTACTAGCAAGAGCAAGGTCCTCGCCACTCCATACTATTGCCTCCAGGTAACAGGAAAGTCTCCAGGCACCACCCTAAATAAAAACATAAAGAAGTCCTGGGACATAAAACAAATAAGAGGTAGAAAGTAAGCTAGACAGAAGGAACTCAGGGAAAGAATTTTACAAGTTTAAGAGACAGAAGAATTTCTTACGTCAGATTTCTGAACTCCTTAAATAATGTTCAGGATTCTCTTCTTTTACTATAAAAACTTTTTGCAAAATTTTTCTTGACAGCCTTTCTCCCTTAACAAGTAGTTGTTCTGTATAATTTCTAACACAGAGGTGATGTGCATAGAATCCGCATTGTTCTCTGTAATACCAGGCTCTCATACAATTATGTCAGGGTTTAAAAAATATCTCTTTATGGCAAAAAGTTTACTGAGAATCTAAAAACTCAGACTTTCATGAAAATTTTTGTTTGAAACTAAAATTAAATTATCAGATCATTTTTGTAAATGATCTTTCACTAATGTATAAGCTTAATAAAACTTCTTCATGTAAAGTAGTTCTGTGGAAAATATTTCTTACATGGAAACACTTTAAAGATAAGTCCTTAAACAGTGTCTGACAATAATTTACTGCCTGACTTCGTGAGTCTGTCATATACCAAAGGAGCACCATTTAGTGGGAAATCACTTGACATATTAAAATTAAAAGTACATAATTTTGTTTCATTACCTATATGGTCAAGTAGTTCAAGTAATCATCTCTAAGGTTCCTCTCTACTCCAATATTTCACTTTATATAATGAATAGAAACATAACAAAATAATTTAATGTATTTAATGAAAATAAAAACCAATGTGGACAATTCCTTCCAACAAAATAAACATGAGGCTTACCATGCTCTTTCTTGAGGGTCACTCAACACATCATACGCTGCCTGGATTAATTTAAATTGTTCAGCCGCTTCTGCAGCATTATCTAAATTTTTATCTATAAAAATAAAGTCAGGGAAATTTAGTCATTATACAAGCAAAGGACGTACTACAAACTAGACTTCTTTCGCCACCAATGTCATATCATACACAGATGAGTAAAAATAAAATAAACAAAACAAAATAAAATAAAGAAAAACAACTAGGGAAACATAGAGCCTCAGATGATAGCTAAAAATCAGGATACGCTACAAACTTCTATTTGCAACAGTGCACATTACAAACAGAAAACCCTAAATAGTATACATTTCATTTTTAGAAAAAGCAAAATAAATATCAAATTAGTTACAGAAAAAATGTTATTTACTTAGTGCTAGATTGTTTAGTGCTCACAGTATTTACATTTTTCTTTCATATCAATATACACCTAAAAGATAGATAGATGATAGATAGATAGATAGATATAGAAGACAGACAGACAGAACAACTTACATCAGTTTGAGAACTTCATTCTTTTTCAAGATTCTGGTCACAAATGGAACTGATCATGAACCGAATGAAATTTCCCCATAAAGTCAACACTGAACCTAACAATCGGATCTGATCTGGTTTTCTGACCAATTCAGTTTGTGAACAGCATTGTGGATAGAATTAAGTTCGTGAATCAAGGTACCCTCTTTCCTTAATTGTGTGCTTCCTAAACCATCAAATTCAGAAAGCATTTTTGCCTAAGTGTGGGAGCCAGCACCCAAGTGTGATGCCAGCCTCGGAACATTCATAGCCTTGTGTTAGTGCCTCCCTCTGCAGTGAGCCAGCCCATGTGACCAACAGCAGAGGCAGACATAATACTTTTCTTTTGAAATTAAGTTATGAAAGACAACTTCTGAAAAAAATGTTATGAAACAGGAGTTTCCATCGTGGGCTTTTAGCCACCCTCTCTTGGAGCACTGTGGGAATAGGCAGCTGCCACAGCATGAGCTCAGCAGCCCACAAAGAAACTCTGGGGGAAGATGGAGGTCCCCGGGGCGTGGGAGCAGGGAACTAAGGCTTGCCAACCCCCTTGTGCATGAACCTGGAAGCTGTCTGTTTTCCCAGACAATGGTGAGACAAGCTCATAGAAGTTGTAAAATAAAATCACCTGATTCTAAGCTTCAGAAACTGTGGGAACCTACACAGCAAGTAGAGGCTGGCTGTTTTTGTCTGAAATTTTAAGCCCTATGTCTTTGATGATATGTTACACAGCGATAGACAATACATTCAGAAAGTAAGCTTTTTTAAACAGCTACAGAGCATATCAAAGTTCTTTAAGTTACAATTCAACAACTTCTATGCAGCTAGATAATGACAGAAAGTATCCTCCCCAGCAGCCCTATAGCCTTACCATCTGTGCAACTGGTTCAAGAGGAGTATCCTGCTACCATTTTTTAGACCCCATCACACTGATGCTAAGTCCTACAGGTTATCCTCTGCCCAACACTGAACTCTAACAGTACTTTCTGCAGTGTGGCAATTTGCCAGAGCTCTTTATGCTACGGTACTTTAATACGAAATGCTTGCGAACACGGGCCATTGGAAGTGAACGGAAGTCCGACATCAAATAAAAGTAATCACTGACCCTGTGGCCTCACTGTACCTAAGGAATAACAGAATATGACTCTGACCCCCTTCCAACAGTGCAGTCCAGCTGATGACAGCCAGCACATCGTCTCCTGGCCCACCCTTTCTCTGCCTTGAGCACTTCTATTTCTTATGTCATACCAAAATCCTCTACTTCTCGTGCATTCAAGACAGAAACAAATAATCAAAGAGCCATCCCTTTTTCTTAACACTATTCAGTATGCAGCAGCAGCCATACTGAATTAATAGTTGACACAGTTTCAACTATTACTACTTATTGACAAGCCAATTACTAACTGTATAATCGCTTACCTGGCCACGTTCATCAATTCACCAGGCTTTCTTTCTCTCCTCTACCTGTACGCCCACTTCCAAGTATTCACTTAGATGTCTCTTCTTCAGAGACCTATTTCCTGGATGACTTTTTCTGTCCCTTCCACCTACACACAAATGTAGTCCAGGGCAACTACCTGGGAACACGAGCACCTCGTATTACCCTCACACAGCCCTTCTCTCACCCCTGAAACTGCTCACTTTCCTCCTTGTGTCTCCTGCAGAATGCATGCGCTACGAGGCCAGGCACCTGTCCGCCCTCATTCACATGGCAAAGTGCACAGGAAAATAGCTGTCAGATGAATTATCACAAGAGTGATCTCGCTAAGAATGGCTGTTGATACTACTCAAGAATATTCTCAGTTCCTCAATGAAAGCGACAATTACAGCTTCTTGCTTTCTTTTTTTTAAATAATATGAAAAACAGCTTTCTTATAGAAGCAACACATTCTTTTTTGAAGCAAAGCTTAACCTCAGAAATACCTTGCATACAGAATGAAATCAAACATTTGTTGAGTGACAAATTAATGAACTAGCAAAGCATTCCAAAATCTTCTGTATCCTGAGAGAAATACACCAGCACTGCATTTTCAACCAAAAGATATTTAGGATGCCATGAATTATAATTTTCAAAGATATTTGCATTCAGTTGTTGACAGCTTTGGCTTCAAAGTTAGTCTTTCAGTAACATTTGCGTGCTTCTTTCTTGCACTGATTCCCAATTAACCACCAAATGTGGTCATTTTTCCTTTGCACTATCTCTTCCGCCCTGGCCCTTTCCCCTAGTCCTTGTTTTCAGCCACACCTGGGCCCGGGCAGGTCTATGGTAACCTTTCCCCTGCAGCCCTCTTGAAGCCCTCAGCTGCCTTCACAGTACCTTCCCAAGACATCGTAATAAACCAGCCAGGACCCTCCATTATCAGCACAATAAATCAGTCTTGGTCTAATATTCGAGCCCTTCTACAATATGATTTCAAACTACGCTTCAAAAACGTTCCCAAAATTACTACGCTTTCGGTCAGAAAATTAATTCACTGCTTCACTCTTTCCCACCCAGATAAAAGAACTCCCAACTTCTAATTCTCAACTCGACTTCGAATGATAATTCCCTATTCCTCTAAGAATATCCTTCTACATTACCCTAATCTTTAATTTATTAGTTTTGGCTATAATTTCTAACTTGCAGCTAGGATACACTTATTTCTTTTATAAATATATGTACATTACATATACACGTGTTTAGCTGTCAATAACTGTGTAACATAGCATTACTTCTATTTCTGACGCTGAGACCCTACACCTCTGCTGACGGCCAATCCTTGTTTTTCTGACTTCTCATAAACACTTCCTTTACT
Source organism: Petromus typicus (assembly GCA_004026965.1). Lineage (NCBI taxonomy): Eukaryota > Metazoa > Chordata > Mammalia > Rodentia > Petromuridae > Petromus > Petromus typicus. The sequence goes on from PVIR01034185.1 coordinate 11,568, forward strand.
CAAGCTGTCACCGTCTAAGCACATTGTTCATTCTCAACACTTCAGTGTGGAAAATCCAGTCATGCTCCTCTGTGGTGAAGGCTCAGTGCCTCTTGGTGCACTGGAAAACTTCACTTCCTGGATTCCGGAGGCATGTACCTGTCATACTATTTATCCAACTATCAATTCCTCATTGTGTTCTGCGTAGAATGCACTTATAACTAACTCTTCGTGTGTGCCAAACCATGTTTTCCCAGCCAGATTGTAAGGTCCCTGTCTTATTTCAGAGTCTACACACTACACACATCGTGTATTGGCGACTTTCTAATCATGTTTACTGATTAATGCTAGGATGAAAGCCTCTTCTTAGAAACCTCCAATAGCAGACTCTACTAATGTCTTACGTACCCAGTCTAGAATAGCAGATTACTTCATAAAAGTTACACAGGTCTGGATTACCCAAAACATCCCAGGGAAACACACTTCGAAGCAAATATACAAACTTCACTACAGGAAAACACCTAATTACAACTGAATGTGGAGAATCACACAAAAAGAATGGGGCTCGCGTGACCAGCTTGCTAAAAGAAAAAAACCCAGCTCGCCTCCTTATTTAAATGGCATTTTACTAGCTTCCTCGTCTTATTTCAGCAAGACAGGAGCCATAAGTTAGGCTGGAGCACCTGGGATCCCCGGCGGAACTAAGAGCGCTAGGAGGATCCGGGAGCGCAGCGATGAGGACCAAAGCGGGGTCTGGCCGGCGGAGTCTCGCCCGGGCCGGCCGGGAGGGAGGGCGCTCGCACGCGGCTCCCCGCCGGCCGCCACGCGGGGAGCAGGGCTGGGCAGGCTGCGTCCGGCCGGTGCCGGCGCCCGCGGGAGAAGCGAGAAGGAGGCGGCGGGTGGTCACCTACCCGGGTGCCATTTCAGCGCCAGTTTCCGATAGGCCTTCTTGAGCTCCTCCTCGCTGGCGTCGCGCCGCACGCCGAGCGCCTCGTAGTGACACTTCATCGCCGGGCCGGTCGGGCAGCTGCAGCCGGGGCCCGGGGCGGGGCAGGGGCCGAGACCCGGGCCCGGGCCGGAGCGGCGGCGGCGACGCCGGCTGTGCCCTCCTCCGGCGGGAGCTCGGCGGCCGCACCCCGACAGCCAACGAGGGCGTCGGCGGCGGTGGCACCGGCGCTGGGCAACTGAGGCACGCGGCGGGAGACGACGGGGGATGCGGCACGCGGGCGCGCGGAGGGGGCGGCGCCGGCGGCCTCGTCTCCGCATGGGCGGGGCGAAGCCTCGCCCCCGGAAGCGCCTCGCTCAGGGAGGCGGGGCCTCGGCGCGGTGGAGGCGGGGCCTCGGTCTGGAGGGAGGCTGGTCGTGCGGGAGGGAAGTGAGAGCCGGGCCCGGAGGGAGGCGGGGCCGAGCGAGAGTGGTGTGACCTCTGAAACAGGAGAGGGGCCGCGCTGCGGAGAAACCCGCCGTAGGGGATCATTGTGAGGTGCACAGAAGGCAGTCAGTGTGAGTGGCACAGGCGGAGCAGCCAGCCTTAGAGCTGGAGGGGGAGATAGGATTGGGAGGAAAAGGGTCCTGGAAAATATTGGGGTTCTGATTATTTTTCAGCTTAGCCCCATTTCTACATGTGAGGCAACTCAGGCTCCAAGTAGTCGAGTGATTGGTTCAGGCCTCCTCAACTAATAAATGGCAAGGCTCATCGAACTGACCAATAGGGTTTTCTCCTCACCTGCAGTTTAAGAATGCTAGAACTACTTAATCTTGGCCAATATGCATGACAAATGACAGTAAATAAGATGACTGAATTAATTCAGTTTATGGAACAATTTTAGTGGGAAGTATCAGGGTAAAGAACACGCAAAAATTGTACTACTAGTATGGATGAAATTGTGCTGAGTCATCCAGCCATTACTTTTTAATCCTTTCTGTTTTTAATTTTACACTCCCAAGATTAGTTTCAGCAAGTAGTTGGATTTTGTTGATCTGACTAGCAGTATTGCTCTACATTTCCTGGTAGAAAATCTGTACAGCTGTTACAAACAAGTGTCCAAATAGGGTACCAATTACTAGTAAAATGCACTAATACAATTCACTGTAAGGTGAAACGTGTGTCAGATGTGGATTATATTTGGCAACTGAGTATGATCAAAGACAGTCGGTTTAGCTATGTTGCTGAGATCTACTGTATAGGGTGGAGATATCCATTTTGGGGGATTGCCGTTTTTCTTAATATCTTGTCCCCAGGATCAAACAAACGTACTCTTAAGTCTAAGCGATTGACGCACTCACCACTCAAAATTCACACTGCTGGGCTGAGAATTTAACGCAGTGGTTCCGACGTCTGCCTGACAAGCGCAAGGTCCAGAGTTCGATCCCAGTAGCCACATATCACAGTGCTGGGCTTGATGACTCATGCCTGTAACCCCAGCACTCGGGAGGCAGAAGCAGAAGGATTGCTGTGAGTTCCAGGCCCGCCTGGTCTACATAGTGAGCTCAGGGCCAGCCTGAACTACAAAGTATGGCCTTGTCTTTAAAAAGAAAAAAAATTATACTCATCTTTTCCCAAATATTCTAAGTAACCTAAGCCAGAGGTGAACTGGTAACAGACACTGACGAGTTCTAAGTTAGGGGAAAGGGAGTAGGGCCTTCCCCATCCTGAGAACATAACGGAGAAAAAGTTTCTTTTCCTCTATCTGGTATTGCTTACAATCATTGGAAATAGCTTGTCTTTTTTTGAATAGGATTTTTTTTTTAACCTGTAACATTATATAGAAATTTTAAAGCATGCAACATATGTTTCAGCCTAAAGGAATATCTTTATTAACAAACTGACTTCTAAGAGCCTAGCCTTGGAAGATGATGTATGCCAGAGGAATTCTCACATAAGGTATCCATATGAATGTGAAAAAGTAATTTGGCTCATAAAAATCTCTGTATGGAAACTGCTAATTTCAAATTGTAAAACTGGAAATTCTTCCAAAACTCCACAATCAGAAAGTATTGTGTCTCCTCTCAAACTGGCCGCTTTTTGATCCCATTTATAACAAGTATATCCTGAATAGGCTGTTTCATTTTCATGCAAGGTTATTATTTGACTACCTAAAACAAAGGCCACTTTCTTTTTTGCATTTAACAAGATTTGGCCGTATTTAGCCATATACAAGTATTTCAAGTAGATCACTGACCTAATTACTTATAATTTAGATGACTTCAAGATTTCAAGTAGTATAATTTAGACTACTTCAGGATAAGTAGCATAATTAAATACAAGATTCATGAAGTCTAACAAAACTAAGAGACATAATGGAAACATAATTTCACAGGGGTAAAGATTTCAAATAATAGCCATAAAATTAAACTGTAACAAATCAGGGAAAGAACCTGAAATTGCTATACCCATACAAAAGAAGTTATAGAAAACAGTTAAAGATAACACTAATACAGAAAAAACTTGGCCCAGTCACAAAAAACAATTACAAACTTTAGGAAAAACAAAAATACCCAGCCAGGCATGGTGGTGCACATCTGTAATCCCAACACACTGGAGGGAGAGGCAGGGGCAGGATCTCTGCTAGTTTGAGGCTAGCCTGAATTACAAAGTGAGACTTTGTCTAAAAAAAAAAGGGAATACCCTTGTTTTTAATTGACATTATCTCAACACTGGCTTGAGTAATGTGAAGAAATGAATTGCTAACCTCTGCTACAGTCCAATTTTGTACCTTACAAGCATGAAAAAAATCTTAATAATGAAAACATTTACCCTAATTTCCAATCCTAAGAAATCACAAATGTGAAAAAATATTTATGTACAAAAATGTTTATGACAAGCATCGATACCAGCAAAATAAAACTGAAATGTCCAACAAGGAACTGGTATTGATCAGATTATATAGCTACCATTCAAAGTAGAATGCTGCTGTACACACAGGAAAATGACTAGTCAAAAAAGTAGTTCACACAACTGTACATGCATGGTTGTATTAGATACATGTAAATATATAATAGCTTCACCTTTTGGATGAGATCATGTAAAATATATACAGTACTTATATCTGTCCATTTCAGCAGCTGTCTCCTGGTCAATAAAGGAATCTTGGTTCTAATATACATCTAGGGCATTAAGCCAGTGTCCCCTTGTACTTTCAATAAGCAATATTGTGGAGAGAAGGCCAAATATTCCGGAACCCTCCCCCAATTGTCCTTTTTCCTGACTTTAAATAACCCACATGCATTGCTTGTAAAATAAATTTGTAATTTAAGGGAGAGCTTCAAGTCTGGCTAGGGCAAGTGAACCGTGTGCCTGTCTCCTGAGCCTAAAGGTTGAGACTCTGTCTCCCTGCAGACTCGGAGACCCTTATGGGCTCGAGCACACTCGCTCCCACGCGTTGAACCTTGTCAGCGGCACCTTCCCCCATAGCTAATGCCATATAGACCACCCACTCACAAAGTTCTCTTATTGGGCAAAACCCTAGGTCAAACCAATAGACCCTCCCTCCCTCCTAGCCTTTACCCCGCCCTGTGACCTTTTGCTATATATGTGACACTTAAGACTGAATAAATCGAAAGTTCCAGAAACATTCCCCAGGGTCTGTGCTTGCCTCTGCACCTCACCCTCTCCAGCAGGGAAAACCTCACATAGACAACAACCAACAGTAATTTACAAAACGCTTTCCACAGTTAACCCACGTGATACACAAATGCTGTTTTAATGTACTATTGAAGTGAGTGAAAGATTAGAGGTTGGGTTTCCCAAGGCTTCCTTAACTGATGACTGGGAGTCAAAGCTCAGTGAGCTACTTTTCGACCAGTGCAACCCCATCTACAATCTGTTCTCAAGATGTCCAATCTCTATAAATATCTTAACTTCAGCTTGCTAAACCAAACATTCCTATACTGTTAGTTCCTATTCTTACAAAATATTTGGGTTTGATGTGATTTTTTGTAATTTTTAACATAACAGTATTCACATTACCCTCCTTATACTCCCCTTATTCCCTCTTGTAAGTCTCCCTTTTACTTTTGACGTCTTTTTTACATTCTCCGTATTAGGGAAAATATTTGATACTCGTGAGTCTGGCTTATTTTACTTAACAAGATCTCCAGTTCCATTCATTTTCCTGCAAATGACCTAGTCCTTTCCTTATTAGAACTGTGCCACAATAAATATGGGTATGCAGTTATGCCTATAGGATGTGCAAACTTTAATTGCTTATACCAAGGAGGCAATCAAAGTTCTAACGAAGAAAGCAAGCCTACATTTAGTGTGCCACATTTTCAGTAACAAAAAAAATTAAAAAAAAAAATGAGAAGAAAAATTTTTTCAGTAACAGCAAGCAAACTAAAAAGCACAGAAATGAATCAATGAGTTCTGGTGATACAATGTTTTATTTAGAAAAAGATAAACACTACTGATTCTAAGATTTTCTTTTCTTTTAAATGGCATACTAGACATATAGCAGTCCAGGATAATAGATGTATTTACACACAGAATATAAAATAAATAAACAACAATTGGACAACTTAGCTGTCCTCTGATTTACTTTGCATTTCTACTGCTCAGCTTCTGATTCAATTTTCTTTGTCTTTTGTGAATCTTCTTTTTCTTGGCTTTCAAATCAACTTTTGGCTCTGGTTTTACCCACTGTATTTCTATTGGTTTTTCCTCGGCTGGTGTAACAAAAACATCTGCAGTGGGATCATGTGGAAGAACCGTCTTTGGCTCTTTCTTTCTCAGTTTTTGCACATCTTTTACTTGCTGTTTCTCTCTGTATTTTGCAGCTGTGATGGATCTTATGATACGCCGATGC
>PVIR01034186.1:0-17344 GCA_004026965.1 Petromus typicus
CCCCCCCAGAGTCTTCCACCCCTTCTCCCCGACAGCTGCTGTTGCATGGCATCTCCTTATCATTCATCTCCCCCTGGAATGTGAGCTCCTGGAGAGGAAGAAATACTTTGACGTGTACACGCTTGAGTCTTAGTGCCCAGGACAGTAAAATGCACATGAAGACATCGACTCAGTATTCTGGAGATGCACAAAGCATCCTTTTTGGGGTGAGCGAGCGAGCACCTCTTGAGTCACTTTTCTGACTTCATCGGCCCAGTTTCTCCAACCTCTCAGGGCCCCATCCCTCCTGCCGACGGCTGCTCCCTCATCTCCGTCTCTCCCCAGCCTCCACTTTCCTTCCCAGTCCTGCTGCAGTCTCTTTCCCTCCATCCTCTCCTTCTCCCAGCCCCTCTGCACACACGCAAAGAGCAGACTCAACTCTCCTCTGCTCCCAGTGCCTCTGGTCAGAGCTCGCTGCACCTGACCAAGATCTTGGGCCATCCTCACTCCCAAGCACAGTTTTGTAGAGTCCACAAACACAAACTAGAGCATGGGCTGTTTGCTGGCCTGCGGGCGAGAGGCCAGGGATAACCTCTTGTACGGACCCCCAAGGTCCTCTCTAGACAACATCCTTTCTTGGGTTTCTCCCATGCTTCTTCTCCCTTGTTTCTTTTTCTTCCACCCATCGGCTCCTTCTAAGTACACAAATCCTTGGCTCGCCAGGGTTAGCAGCCCAAAGCCTTTAATAATCCAACTTAATGTCCCCTTTCCAATCCTGTTTTCCACCTTTTTCAGGAACAAATCTAATACTCCAGCCAGAAGCTTTGATTCCCAGGCTTCCAGCTCAGGGCCTACCTCCCACCCACAGCCTGGATTGTCTTGCCCATGGAGCCCTCCTCCCCGCACGTGCACTGCAGGGTTCCTCCTCTGGCCTCAGGGCTACCTTCTTGGTCTTTCTTTGCCAGGACACTAACATTGTCGCGCCCAGCTTTCATCTGCTCTCCTCTCTGAAGAGAGGAAGTGGGTCCTATTCATCTGTGGGTCCCCTGCAGGCTAAATTCAAATCAGCTACAGAAATTAACACAGTACTTCCTAGGGTGTGTTGGGTAAAATACACTATGATGTATTCTACAGAGCCAAAAAAAAAAAAAAAAAAGGAAGGAGGGAAGGAGGAAAGAAGGAATGGTGGGGTTGAGGGGGGAGAGAGAGATAAATAGGAACATTGACCACCTTTTTGAACATTCCCCACACACCCTAGGAAACTAAATGATTCAAGAATTCCAACAGTTAAGAAATCTGTTTATCTTTGTTTCTCACAGCTTTAAACCAGCAGATCTGACTACTGAAGCCTCTTTCTAGCATTTATCCCTTTTAACAAGATATTGGAGAAATGCTGATTGAAAGGATGTTACGTAGGTGGGTGGGAATCAATGTGAGGTTGAGTGGTTTGGTTCTGATCCTAGAAACTGAGTTTCTCAATATGTGCCCCACGGTATGCCGGGAAATTTGGACCTGCGAGAATGACGCAGTGCCACCTGTTTCCTGGATCAGCAATACTAGCTGAAGATCTGTTGGCAGAGACTGAGGGGTTCTTTAATATTCCATAACAAATTTATAACTCAACAACATGCAAATTTCAGGTGAATTTTCAGCTAAGATTTTAAGTTTATGTTGGATGTTTTCTGATCATCCCTCAGGTCATCCTAGGAAATATAAATCTTTCTAATCTTCTGTTTGAAGGTTTTCAGTTCAAAAATGTGAGCAGTAGTAGACAATCGAGACCCTCCAAGCCATCTGGGAAATCTGGGGGTGTCTGGGCCATTTCCCTGCAAGGACAGGGTGTAGCCTGTGGAGAGAAACACCTTGAGAAGATCACTTGGTCACATCCTGTTGTAAATCAAACAAATGGATTCAGAGACTGTCATGCCCACTGCCTGCCACTAACCATGGAGTGGACGCCTTTGCTTCTGACGTGGCAGGTACAGTGCTCCCACCAGACTGCAGTGCTGCGGCCCAAAACAGACCTGCAGAGTTTGCTCAGCTCCACACCAGCCCCTAGTCACTGTACGAGACCCTCCCCTCCCCACAGCCACGGGATACACAGACCAAGAAAGGCTCGGTGGTGCTCAGTCCACTCACTTCCCTTCTCCAGACACAAGCGGGGCTTCCAGTGTAGATGGAGGACTCACCCGTAACCTTGGGGAAAGAGGTACTGCGGCCCATCTCCTGCCATGGGGGAAGGGTCTCGGGGGTTCGTAGGCAGCTTTTGAGGTGTCCGCTGTGGGTACGGGTAGTTGGGCTGGACAAAGGGAATGTAGCTCAGCAGGGGAGTGTAGGAAGAGCGGAAGATCTGCTGGCCCATCTGCTGTGGGTTGTAGAGCGCCACCTGGAGGTAGAGAGGAGAGATAGGCTCGTTCACGTGCGCCCAGCCTTAATCCTACCTTACCCAGGCACCATGCCTCAACCTCTGTGCCCACAGTCCATGCACAGTATATAGAAAATGATATTTTGGGATGACAAAATCCCAGGGCTCAGCTTCTAGGATGAGGCTGGCAAGTTACCTAATTTATCTGAGCCTCGGTTGCCTCATCTGTAAAATAAACACCATCTACATAGGAATTCAACATGATTTCCACCCTCTTCTCTCCTTTCCTTTCCCTGTCAATAACCATCCTGAAAGCTCCTTGTTCAGTTTTAATGCTTTGATTATCCCAAGCAAATCTGCCGATTTATGTAGCTCTGGCCTCTATCTCAGGATCTTGACAGGATTCAGGTTGAAGATAGCTCTGCCCAGAGGAAACTCCTGCAACGGTGAGCAGGGTCCGTCTGTGCTGCTCAACATGGCAGCCACACAAGGCTCCTCCTCGCACTTGAGTCTGGGTGGTGACCATGAGGAACTGAGTCATGAATTTCACTTAGTTTAAGTTTATTTACATTTACAAACCCACACAGAGCTAATCGCTACCCCATCGGACAGTATGGGACTAAAAGAAGGCGCAAATGTGGTGGGGCTCAGTTCAAACCCAAAGGAAAGGTGAGAATCCGGGGGGTTCTGAGACTACCTGGAACGAACTCTCACCAAGAGCTGGGCTCTTGCTTTGTCCCTGGCCGAGTAGGGATATATCCCCAGCCTTACTGACGGGCATCTGCCAGCTTCAAGACAGTGCCTGGCACACATGACTGCAATGTTCCTAATGAATGCATGCCAGGAAGGGAGGACAGACAGGACACTATCTGCTTGAATGCCTGAAATGAGAGGGAGCTCGTTACCCCCCAGGCACTGTATTCCACTTCTGACAAACATCAGAAGCCGTGATGTTTATGGAGCTGAGCTCTATCCTCTTGTGCCGAGGGAGTTTTAGTGCAGAAATATGGAGAGGCTTCTGCATTTCCACTCTGCCTACAAGATCCCTGAATTGCAGTGTTCAGGTGCTGGGTGCTAGGAGTTCCCTCTCGCTCTGCGTGCCCTTGGCCAATAAGAACCCACTCAGGCCAGCATGTTTGAGGGTTCAGTGGGTGCCAGAACTTGATATGGATTCTCTTGTTAAACCTCCAAACAGCCGAGTGAGGTAGGGCCACTGTCACTCCCACTTCAGGGATGAGAGAGTTGAGCTTCCGAGAAGGCAAGAGACTTTTTCAAGGACTGTCTCCAGTTCTTAACCAGAGTCAGACCCCAGTGGGAGCTGGGGCAGTGGCACACATTTGAAAGCCCAGCAATCTAGGAAGCTGAGGCAGAAAGATCTCAAATTCAAACTCAAATGAGCAACTTGCAGACCTACCAACACCCTGTCTCCAAATAAAAAAAAAAATTGAGAAAGGGCTGAGGAGGTAGTGTTATATAATTTCAGTACAAAAATAAAGTCCAGGCTGAGGATTTAGCTCAGTGGTTCCAGTGCCTGCCTTGTATGTGCAAGGTCCTGGTTTCAATCCTTAGGAACCACATATAACAATACAGGGTGTGGAGACTCACGCCCACCAGCAATCAGTACCACATACCACAGTGCTGGGCATGGAGGCTCATGCCTGTAACCCCAGCATTCAGGAGGCAGAGGCAGGAGGACTGCTCGAGTTCAAGGCTCACCTGGGCTATATGGTGAGCTCAAGGCCAGCCTGAACTACAAAGTGAGACCCTGTCTCCCAAATAAATAAATAAATAAAGTGCACAGGCCATGCCCAGAGCCTGTGCCCATTTCCAATCTTGCCCAGTTGTGCCATCTCTGAAAGCTGAGCCCTCCCTGGGCTTTGCCATTGTCCACACAGTGAGAATGCCATGTCTGGTGATACTGGACACAGGAACAGAAGCCCAGGAGGGTTCCCAGGGCAGGGCTCATGGAGCCCAAGGCAGAAATGGCCCCATCTTCAGGGCAGGAGGGTCAGGCCTGGCCTAGAAGAGGCAGTGGGAGAGGCGGTTCTCTGAGTGCCTCAAGCTTTGTCTGGAATGTGCCACGATTCTCTGGGAGGGACAAAAGCCATCACACAGAGCTTTGTAGACTGCTCTGCAGCCATCTCCAGAAAGCTGCAGAATGGCATGACTGCATTTGTACACAAATGTTTAGACAAATGCATGTCACTGGAAGGCTATGTCAGAAGCTGGTAAACGCTGATCGCTTCTAAGTCTTTCAGGTTTTTTTTGCTATGCTTTTATATTTCTGCCTTCAAATATATGCACATAAGGGTGCATGCATAATTGTCTAAAAATATTTTCTTTGAAGCAGGTGGAGGTGTCACTTTGGGGTGTAAGGGACGTGGCTGGGGTTCCCTGAGGCAGACTGTCTCAACGCTGCGTCTTGTCAGGATGGGGAAGCCTCCGACGGCTGACAGAGCTGTTTCAGCCCAAGGAATAAAATGGCCTCCACCAACCAGCACATCTCTGTCTCCCCAAACATTCAAGCATGTTTCAGGTCAGAGATGCAGCCTGCAGAGAAAGGGTGGAGCTCCCTGGGGAGACAGGTGAGGCAGAAGAACCTGCAGCTTGGGTGCGGAATATCCGTCTACCTGTGTGTGAAGCAAAGTCATCCTGGGAACATGGCCGCCTGCTCCCTGTGCCCTCACCCTGCGTTCCCTGCAACCTTTCTCACACCACCCCAGTCCCAGGCCTAACGTGTTCTGAACATGCCCTGGATGTGGGAGTTTGTGAGTGTGGAATGAGCCAGCTTGGTCCCTGTGTATAACCATGTATCTCCATCTGCTCCCAGGGCAGAGAGAGAGAGAGAGAGAGATTGTGTGTGTGTGTGTGTGTGTGTGTGTGTGTGTGTGTGTGTGTGTGTTTGCGCTGCTGTTTCTGCCGCTGCATCCTGGTACTGTATTTTCTTGTAACTGTGGACAAGGGGTGGTGAAGCATGGTGATTGGGAGAGCTGGGCTGCAAGAGCAGACCCCAAGTTTTCACCTCCAACCTACCTGGGGATGTTGGCAGATTTGTCAAATATAACTGCAGTATATACAGCTGAACTGAAATTTAGATAAACACTAATAATCTTTTAGCATATCTATGTCCCCATGCAAATCTTAGATATACAAGTACTTACACTCAAAATTTATTTATAATTGATTTAAAATTCAAATTTAACTGGAGGTTCTATAGCCTCCAGGACAGGTCTATGACTTTCCGCTGCCCCTGAGGCTGAGCAGAGCTGTATGGTTTGACTTGGTCAATGGAAGACAGGAGGATGTTACCAAGTTCTACCAGCTGGAGCTTGTGGAAGCATTGTGTTTCCCATAGGCCCCTGCACTCTCACTGTCACCATGGGAGATGCAACAGCTCTTGCGTCTTCAGCCCAGCTCAGCCAACTTGTAGACCCATGAAGGAGAACTGAGTGTTATTCACTCTTCAAAGGCCCTGAGATACAGAGGGCATTTATTGCTGTGGCAAAATTCAACTTGTATGTTAACTGTCTGACCTCAGGGAAATTACTTCATCTCTCTATTTCTCAGTTCCCTTGTCTATAATGTACTCACAGAGGTGATGTGAAGGTTCACGTAGTGCAAGCAAAGCCCTCAGAGAAGCGCCTGGCACACAGTGCTAGTCTCATCATGGTGGGGACTTTCCCCACTCAAGTGTGTATGTGTTTCAGCTGGAGCTGACAGTGGACCAGAAAGTACAGATGGTGACCACGTGGACAAAGATGAAGGAGCTCTGTGATCCCAAGGCCTTCATAGGCCTGGGGCAGAGCAGGGTGGTCACCTACTCACCTGTCGGGAATAGCAGCCCAGCTGAGGAGGCACAGCTTGCTGATAGGGCATCCTTGGCGACCGCTGCGGGTACACACCCTAGAGGAAGAGACAGAAGCTCAGCGTTGCTGAGCAAGGGTTCATCTCTCCAGCCCACGGGCTGGGTGTGCAGTCTGGGGTATGTTTCTCTCATCATGGTGTTGGACACAGCCCGAGTCAGGCTGTGGTGAGCAAAATTCGTGCTGCACAGAAGACCCCTTCGACTACCCCCCAGCTTCCAGGTCTGAGTGGTCCAGAATCATCAGCAGGCAGCTACACCTCTCAGAACCCTTCAACCCTGCGTGCAAGATTGTGCATTCAGGCCTGCAAAGCCCGTGAAGATAGCTGTACTATCTTAGGTGCTGCCTGCACAATTTTTATAAATATCTTTCCCTTCCCTGCCTCATCTGAGTGTGTATGTGTGTGTGTGTGTGTGTGTGTGTGTGTGTGAGTGTGTGTACATTCATGCTTATGTAAGTCCACCTGCATGTATGTTTGCAACTCTGTCCACGTTTGTGTGTTTCTACATAAAAGTGTGCAGCTTTTGACCCCAGGCATGCTAGCTTGAGTTTCTGCTGCCCCGGATCTGTGTGTGTGTGTACATACACCTGTATCTGTAGCTTAAAGGGAAGGATAGTGTGAGAAAAATGAGTTAATCCATGTAAAGAACTGAGAACAGTGTCCGGCACATAGTAAGGACTCTGTAAATGTTAGGTCTGTCCATCATCTCTCGCTGTACCTTCCCACCCTCTCGGGCAGGGAGCTCAGCCAAATGGGAAATGGAAATTGTATTCACAGCCTTGTCTGGGGGCATAGTGGCGTGCATTTGTCCACACAGACACAAGACACACACTGCAGAACTACTGTGGGTGAGCCAGCATGTGACCCTTTGGTCTCATACTATTCCTCTAACTGCCAACCCAGACTCTCCCCTACATAGCAGCTGTCAGTGTGGGACACCTTCTAGGAATGCTCTGCACCCTAGTGATGTTGTCCCCATTTTGGGTATGGCTTGTACCAATTACCAAAGTGGTGATAGCTTCTGCCATGCTCTGAAGGACTTCCACACAGCCCCTGGGCTCCTGAACGGCTCCAGGACCTCTGACCCCAAATCCCCCCAACTCTCCTAGCGGCCCCTCTCTCAGATCCCTCTGTTGTGAGGCATGTGTCACTTGCAACATCCAGTGTCCTGTACATCCTACTCCCACAGGCCCTTCTCCTGAAAGCATCTTTCTGTTGCCTTTACTCCAAGTCGTGCAACCAGGGCCACCTCACTCAGTACCATGACTCCATTTGGCCTGAGACACTGACCTTGGTCAGAGAGTGGATAAAATGTCACACAGATGGGCAGCCTTGTCCACTTCCAGCCCTTAGTGGACCACAAGGCCACTGAGTTGTTGAGAGTCCCCCTGGTTTTTGCCCCTTTCTGATCCCACTAGCCTTTGACTAAGCCACTGTGCCAGGGCCTGAGAATAGCAGGCAGCCTCCTCAGTCCCCATATGTTCTGTGCTAGGCCCCTGGGATCACAAGGGAGGACAAACAATGCCCAACCCTGCTCCATCCCTGAAGGAGACATCACATTGCCACATTCATCAGTATGAGTAACACTATCCAGCTTGAAGAATGTTTCCAGTTGTTAGAATTGCTATTTTGCAAAATCCCAAGCAAGGGTAAATAAACATCCACTCCTTCTTGCCTGAGGCCACGGCCCTTTCCCACACAGCCTCTCTCTCTAATCGGGAGCAACCGTCTTTTCTGCCAAGCAGCCCCAGAGCTGCTGGAGCGTCTCAATGTTGGGGACTTTGTCTTTCCATTTTTCAGTCGCTCCGCCACAGAGCTCCAAGAAAATTGGATTTGGGACCTCATTTCTATTTCTAATGCCAAACTGGGAAGAGACCAAGATAGGCCAGACCCGGTTCTAAGTCTGCAGAACTCCCTGACCCATTTCCTTAGAAGATTGAAGCTGAATAATAATAAAAAACCAACATTTACGCCACACTTTTCCCCCCATGGACTCAATTAATCCTTCCAACCAAAGCAGCCTGTGCTGCTGCCGAAATTATGATGAACCCATTTCCCAAACAGGAAGCCAGGACTTCCAGCACTTAACTAACTTGTCCAAGGCCACACAAACTTAGAAACAGCAGAATCCTTTATATTCAAGTCTACAGATTTCAAAATCTCCCTTCTTTCTATCATCATTGGGTCCTTGGTCCCCTGTCTTGAAATTGGGTAGCATTAGGAGACTGAGGAGCCAAGAGGCTAGTGATTACGCTGCCTTTCGTTACTCTACGGGACAGTCAACTCCTTCGACTGTTGACAGTCAGGCCCATTTCTACAGCCCATGGGTCCTTCAGCCAGGCCCTTATTCTGCCCTGTCCCCAACCTGGGCAGCCTCATTATGACCACCCCACACTATAAACACCCAGTGTCTCGAAGACAGGGTGCTCAGAAAACATGTCTAAATCTCCCTATACTCCAAGAGGTCAACTAAGAAAGAATTAACATAGTAAAGAGACGCCTTTCTTATTTTGTATAGCAAACCGTTGCCGATTAGCTTTACATGGTGAGCTTGGGAATGCATTTCAGAGTGAAAATATTTACACAAAAAATTACTCAACTGTTTCTTTGTTAAACACTGAGGTGCACCCCTAGGTCTTTGATTCATTCCTGGCACTAGACTCCAAGTTTCTCTGTTCTCTTTGACTCTCCTCATCTAGCATAATGCTTAGGCTACTCAGTGAGTAGATAAAGAGTTAAACAGCAGGTAAGCAGACCCCAGAATGCAAGGGCAGCAGTGTAACAGTGACAGAATCGGTAAATCGGTGAATAGCACCTTTCTCTCAAGACTTGTGCAAAGGCAGTATCACTAATGTGAAAGTGACATACTTTCATCTCCCCTTTGACAGATCACTTTTTGTTACAATCTCTCACTTCAGTAGCAGGCATAAAGGTTTTTCTACCTGGGCGGACAGTGGTACTTATTCTCTTTAACAAACAACCAAGCTTGAATACAAAGCTGAAAAGAAACCAGACTTTGCTAAATTCCTTTAAGATTGAGGAGCTGTACATGGTGGGCCAGCTCAGAGGGTCTTCGTATGCAATAGAGAAAATTTCCCTTCTGCAGAGAACATCAAAGCCACAAGCCTGTTGCTCCTAGGGTGGGACAAATGACACCAAAGATACCAAGGAGTAGGAAGGTGGGAAAAGAACCTGGAGAAACACAATCCAAATGGTGGACATATTCCCTTCTCTATTTCCCCTTTCCAGGCATTGCCAGGCCAACCTGGGGCAGCAGCTGGCCAAAGTCTGGGACACAGGAATCCAGTTGTTATACTTCCCCCTGCAAATACCTGCCGTTCTGGAGAGGAGCCAGGAAGGAGAGAGAAGGACTGAGAAATCTCCCACGTTGAGCATCTCTCCTGAACAACCTGAGCACTACCTAAAGGGACTGTTTAAGTTATTGGATTGAACAAAGGCTCAAACTAGAGTGGACATTTATTTAATTCTTCCCTCCTTCTGCTGAGTGGGCTGCAGCGCTTCAGGGATATTAAGTTAAATGGACAAAATAAGAAAACTACATTTTCCCTGCATAAGTAAGTTCTATGTGTTAAATTTCAAACCCTGCTACAAAGGCTTTACCATCCCTTTGTGTCTGGCCCCTAAGTCCCTCTCAGCTGGAAGTCAAAGACCAAGAACTCAATCTAGACTCCTTGGATGCAGTTTAAATAAGATGGTCATAATCTATCATCCAAACTATGATACTTGACAATGAAAGCAGGGTGCCATAAATAATTATTCTCAGACAAAGCCTGGGACTGTCCTAAGTAACCTGGTTTATGCACCACAGGAGACACAGGGGCATATGAGGAGCAAGAACCATAACATCCTCCTGTTTTGGGATCCAAGCACTTAAGCAGCCAAAGACAGCGAAGAGCTCTGGACTGAACAGCACATCAACTAGAATTCAAGTAGTGGGAAATCGGAGAGCTGTATGTGTGCAAGTGTGTACCTAGTGGTTGGTTCCATGTGGTCACAATGAAAGCAGTAACAGATGAGATCACACATTGATAGTCCTACTGTTGTCCCCATGAGGGTATAGATGGCATTCAAAGGGAGTTCGAGGCTCTTTGTGCAATTGGCTTCCTATGAGCCACACCTGTTTCATCTCCCAGAACCCACAGGGATGGGGATCTCCTGCCCCATCGAGCGCTCACCTGGTACTGTGGGAAGGTGGAGTGATTGAATACTGGTGGAGGTGGGCAGTTCAGATTGAACCAGAGTGGCTGGTTCATGGTGGTTGAGGTCAAGGCTGTGGCAAAGCGTGGGGTGAAAACGTTCCCTGTGTATTTAAGGTTGTTCTTCTCTGCAGCTGTTACCGGTGGGTTAACTGTAAGTCACAAGAGAGGGAAACGTATTCGGTGACTGAGGCAGAGCGAGGGCAAGATGCCTCCAGAGTCATCCCTGGAGAGGTTCGTTCTCAGAGACCAAGAGGTCCTTCAAAGTCCCGGTGAATTCTCAACTGTAGGAAATATCATTAGTTCATGCCTTGCCTATTCAGAAGGAATGAAAACCCCTTCATGGTCTCGCTTGGAGCTTCTCTCTCTACCGTTCCTAGGAAAGGAGGCAGGTTAGCAAGGGAAACAATAAACCAGGTTGCTATGGCTGTCTCACCTACAGTATTAACAAAACCAAATCCTATCAAGTGCTTTCGAAAAATTTACCTTTACATAAACAAATGGTACATCAAGTGGGATTCTAATGATTAAAGCAGGCCTCAGCCAGGCCATATACTCAGTAGGACTAAGGATGCTGCCAAGGCTGATGATCCATATTAGAAATATTTTTGTTATAGGATCTCTCTAACTGTCCTAGGCTGACTTTGAACTTGAGATCCTCTTGCCTCAGACTCCTGAGTACTGAGATTACAGGCAAGCACCACTATGTCTGTTGAGACTCTTTTCTTTTTTAATATTTTAAAACATGAAATAATTCAAAGTGGTGGAACTTCAGTGGAGAGCCTAAAAGCATAAGGCTAGGTTGAGTTGTTTCCAGATACAGATCCCAGGTTCTCCTCTTCTAGAAGATGTCCTGTGGGTTTATGCAATCATGAACAGGTCCTCAGTTTCCCCTGTATTGATATCTTTCTTGGAAAGGAGTTATAGTTTGTTTGTTTGTTTTAGTATTTTGAGACAGGGTCTCGTTTTGTAGTTCAGCCTGGTCCTGAGCTCACCCTTGAACTCAGCAATCCTTTTGCCTCTGTCTCCTGAGTGCTGGGATTACAGGCTTGAGTCGCCATACCTGGCACTGTGCTATGTGGTACTGACTGCCTGTGAGTTCGAGTCACCATGCTCGGCATTGTTGTATGTGGTTACCAGGGATCAAACCGGGGCCCTTGAGTTTGCAAGGCAGGCACTGGAACCACTGAGCTAAATCCCTGACCCTGGAAAGGAGTTTTGATTGAAAAAGATGTAGCAGAACAAGCAAGAAAAAAAAAAACAGGGACATGAATAATCTCATTGTAGAAATAATCATAATCAAAATCACAAGTATTTTTGACTTGGGCAATCTGAGAAATCACATCGTCTATGATGGGACCCTATTCAAAATTGAGCACTGATAATGTCCAGGGGACCCTGCAAGGAACAACAGTTCTGTAGCAATTGTATTCCTAACAAAGGACATGGGGAAGAAGTCATTTCCCCATTTGATGAATTTGAGAATCCTAACACCCAAGGAAAGGCTGCCCACAGCCCCCCCACCCCCTGAGCAGGGCCAGCTCACCCTTCAGCTCCAGCCCATCCACCTCCACTTTGCTGCAAAGCTTCAGTTGCCCACTCTGGTTCTTAGTGGTCCCAAGGAACTCATAGAGCAGGTTCTTCTCAGGTGGCCACACAGGTTTCTTGATAGACAAGGTGCCCACAGGGTCACTGTGACTCTTACTCTTCTCACTGCAGGTGTCCTTCTGGCTCTGGGGCCAGGGGCTAAGAAAGAGGTTCTCTTGACTCTTGGTTGAATCCTTGAGGCCAGGGTTCCATTCTACAGCAAGAGGAGAACTGGGTCAGAGACTCTGGAAGGCCGCAGGCCAAATGCAGGAGGTAGCCTTCTGGACTGGATGACTCTCCTCCACAGCATCATGGGGCTCCAGTGAGTCTAGGGACTCTGGCTCAGTCAAGCACAACCCTAGTGTCTCCCAAAGCCTTCCTTGATCACTGCCTAGATTGGGGTTCCTGTCCCATGCATGCATCTGCATCCACCCACGCATCCATGTTTATCTTTCTCCCTCCCTTCCTCTAGCCTGCTTTCTTTTCTTCCTTTCTCCATCCTTCTCTTTCCTTCCTTGTCTCTTCCTTTCCCTCCAGCCATCCACAGCATCAGGCTGGAGACAGGAGGCTAATTCGGCACAGTTCCCGCCCCAGGGAACACATGGCTCCCGGAGAAGACGCCCATCCTAGCAGAACGTGCAGTCAGAGCCGCACGGTCTGGTGCCTCATCATGGACCTGACACCTCTGCTGTTCTGCTCCAAGGTAAGTCAGCGCCCTTGCCAGTGCCAAGCACTGCCCTGAGAGCCAGGGACACAGCGATGAGTCAGAGCCAGACTCTGCTCTGCAGGAGCTCACAAGAGCCATGAAGAGACAGACTTGCCCGAAATAGCTCCGGGACAAGGCAGATGGGCAACACGAGGTGACAGAGGGACCAAACAAGAGAAGACACTGGCTGAGAAGGTTCTTTCTTCCCAGAAGGAAGGAAGGTTTCAGCAAGGCTTTGCATGCACGGTTGGGGAGGAAGAAGGTACAACAGGTCTGGGTTCCAGTGGACAGACTAGAAAGCATCAGAGATGTGACAAGTTACCGGGAATGAGCCAAGTTTTCCAGAGGAATGTAATTGGTACCAGACTCAAGTTTTGCTCCAAAGAGATCGAGAATTCACCCCCAAGTGCAAGAATAAAGTCTGCACCGAGCTGGGGTCCTCCTTAGCAACACTTCCACCCACATGTCCTTGTAGCACTGGTACTGTTTCGAACAAAATTGTGTGTGTGTGTGTAAGAGAGAATGAAAACTATTCTAAAAACCGGCACCTGTACTGAACACATACAGACTGATTGTTGTCATCATTCCCTAAACAATGCAATAAAACAACTACTTATGTAATGTTTACATTCTATCGGGTATCATAACAGATCTGGAGATGATTTAAAGCATGTAGGAGGATGAATGGGTAGGAGGATATGCTCCGGTTATGTGCCATTCTATGTAAGGAGTTGAGCACCTGCACATTTGGGATCTGAGGGGGATCCTGGAATCAAGGTAAGGATATATATTACCCAGCCTGAGGGCCCTGTGCCTCCAGCCCCCTTCACTCTTTTTCCTGTGTGATACTCTCTGAAGTCCCCACTGGGGTTGACAAGAAAGTCTCTTGCCCGCTGAATAGCTGTGCTGGATACATTTCAGGCACCTGGGAACTCTGGCCATGGCCCAATCAGTGGACTTGTGCCTCAGGGATACCTGCTGGGAGCGGATTTGACCCCACCAGCTCTTAGACCCCTGACCCCGTGGTGTCTTCGGAACTGAGTCTGCAGTCTGCTGGGCCTGTCTCAGCACCATCCCAACAAAGGGAAGAGCTGCTGCAGCCTGGGCCAGTTTAGAAGACAATGACATTTTTAGCAAAACATGTCCCTAGAGTCTCTTCCAAGACTTTCCCTAGTTGCTCAGTTTAGCTCCTAGCTAGCACGCTGAAATAACACACCAACTAATAATAGCTCATTCCCCAGAGACTCACACACCTGCAACCTCTCTCACATACCTGCAGGCCCTGAAACATCTATGAGCCTCCCTCCTCTGAGTCCAGGGCAGGGGAGCGTGTGCAAATGTGCACACACTCACACACATACTCCTGCCTATCTGTCTTTTGCCTCATTCACACAATTACACCCATGACAGGCAAATGGGCCAAAAAATATACACAAACACATGCAGATGAACCACCCTGCACTTTCTAACAAACACACCCACATTGGCAAGGTTTCCTTTGACACACCTTTGCTCACACACGTGTGCACAGACACTAACAAATGGTGGAGAGGGTGGGAGGGCGGGGCCTCATGTACTCCAGCAGCCCCACCCCGCAGAGAGGCATCCACTGGTCTCTGCAGGAGAAGGAGCAGGAGCAAGTCCCTGCCACTAAGGGAAGGGCTCAATCTCTCCCACTGCCACCCCAAATGGTCCCTGCTGGCCTCTCCAGCACTGGCTCCAGCTTGCCATCCTGGACTCCCATTCCTCAGGCTCCCTAGAGTGCTCCAGAATACAGAACGTTCTTGAAGGTAACCTTGTTCTTGTGTTCCCAGGGAGGTGGATTTCAGCCCTTTGTGTACAAGCATCTCTGTGACCCACGCGTGTGCAGTCTGGGAGGATTTTCCCTTGGGTTGGCACAAGCATGAGTTACTCTCCTAGTGACTGCTGACTGTGGGCAAATGCCACTGTCATTGGCTCATCTCCTTGGAGCTGTTTGGCCTGAGTGGTGAAACCAAAACCAGAAGAATCCTGGGTGGTAGAGGGGGATGGTGTGGGGCTGGGAGTTGACTGCATTTCCTGGGAAGGATGTGGACCCTCGGTTGAGGGGTAGGAAGACACTTTTCTGACTCCTGTGCCCTGATAACTTCCACAGCCCCTTCCTGCCCCGTGGAGGGAGAAAAGCCCTCATGGCCAGCAGAAGCCAATCAACTGCCCCTCCTGGTGCTCCGCAGGCTTCCTTGCTGCAGCGTCACCCAGAGCCTTCAGTGCGTGCTGGACACTCGGCAAAGTCAGAAGCTGAGCGCATTACCCCCGGGCCCACTGCCGGGTGCTTGTCTGTCCTCTCAAAGACAGCTGGGCTGGGAGCTCCTACACTTGCTCATACAATCGCACCCTACCCACACGTGTCCAGCAGAGGAGGCCAGGAATAGCCTGTGCCCGGAGCCCATGCCTTCCAGACACTGTGTATGCCCTGAAGCCTCACCTGGCCTCCCAAAAGGCTCTCCCAGATCCCGGATCCACTCACCCATCAAGGGATGTCTCTCCTTGGCAGAGTCAGCTTCAGTCTTGGAGCAGATCTTGGCAAACACTGGGAGCTGCTTCTTCTGAGCAGGGAGCTCAGAGACCTTGCTTGCGGGTGTAGGAAGAGGTGCAGGAGGCAGCAGCATGAATGGGCTCAGCCCCGTGGGCTCCCTGGGTCCAGAGCTACTGAAAATGCTGTTCTGTAGGAAGTCCTTGATGACCCTGGTCTCCTCCAGCACCATTTTGTTGTCGGGGGCTTTGGACATTTCCGTGGACCTCAGCGGGAACTGGGCTAGCAGCTTACTGATCTCCGCATTGCAGTCACGCAGACTATGGCCCCCATCCTCAGTCCCCTTGGCACTTCTCATTTTGGCCGCTCGAAGGATGCCTGTCACTGTAGACACGGCAGAATCGCAGTCCTGTCGGCTGCCGATGAGGGACATGGCCACCTTGGACTCCTGAAGCCTGTCACCAGCAGGGGAGGCTCCTGGGCATTCACCACTGCTTGCCACCAGCAGAGGCGTAAGAACGCAAGGAGCCAGCTCATGGGTTCCCTGGGCATCATCGCCTGCAGCCTTCAGCTCCTCTGCACTTTCTTGGACCAAGATAAGATGCTCCTTGGTGAGGCTCAAGAATTCCTGTTCCACCAGGAGCGAAATCTCATCTCTGCCCCTGCTCAGCTCCAGGGCTCTGCGAAGAAGTCAGAGAGACACCAGAGTTAGCGCCTGCTCCCTAGGAGACTGCCGCTGGATACACATCCCGGGACAGGGTGGGTGCGTGCCTGATGAAGCGCACTTTACTGGTAAGAAGACCTGCTGCTTCCTCTAAGGAAGCAAAAAACTGAACCCTTAGTGAACCCCCAAAGGGGCTCACTGCCACCCTGTGGGCCATGACAGCATCCATGCATGTATGTTCTGATGCACACACTCCTGGACAGAAACAGGCAGGCACATCAGTCACATGTTGCCATGAATTAAACTACCGGTGTAGCGCCCGCAGGTGACAATCTACCCAAATGGGCATCGACACAAACCTAAGCTTCCTGCTGTCCCCACATGAGCCCGTTATCTGCTGGGTACTGCTGAAGCCTGGGGCTCCTGGGGAATGGGCAGGGGAGCCAGGGAGCTCGGAGAACTGGGAGCTCGCTGTACCAACCATACCTAGGTTATGTGTCCATAGCCTCATCCCCAGGGTAACTGAACCTCCCGGCCTCAGCCCTTCGGTAACCTCCCCGGTACAGAGACGGAGAGCTACCAGGAGCAAGCTGGCTGCAGCAAATGGACTAGGCTCGAAGCTGGGTGCCACCCTGAGGTCATACCAGGCCCAGCACCTCGGGCCCCTCCTGACACCTGACCATGCTGCCCACACATGAGCTCGCTTGGTGAATGTGCGCTGTGAGCACCAGCTGCCATGGCTCGGGGCCAGCCTCCTGGAGGGCCCCCCCACCCCAGGCTGTGAAGAGCAGAGGACCTGGGCCTGCTCTGGAGTTTCCTCTCCTTCCTCACCCTCTCCACTGTCCGCTCACTTACACCCTTCCTTTTGTCATCTTTCCTAGTCTAGACTTAGGGCTATAAATAGGCCCCATTCTCACTGTTGTGCCCTTGGGAACAATCAGGATAAAAAAGTTGCCAATCAGGCCAAGGATTTAGCTCAGTTCTGGCGCCTACCTTGCAAGCGCAATATCCCTAGTTTGATCCCCAGTAACCACATACAATGCCAGGCATGGTGACCCACGCCCACCAACAATCAGTACCACACACCACAGTGCCGGGCGTGGTGGTTCACACCTGTAATCCCAGCACTCAGGAGGCAGAGGTAGGAGGATTGCTGAGTTCGAGGCTGAGTTCAGAACGAGCCTAAACTACAAAGTGAGAGCTTGTCACAAAAAACTAAAAAAAAAAAGAAAGATTGCCAATCCATAGCCCCAGGTTTTAGGTCTCTTCCTTCCGCTCTTTCTCCTCCTCAGAGGGAACAGGTGAGTCTCGGTTCCAGGCACCCAGCACTAGAAAGACTAACTTCTTCCTTCCTCTACCTCCAAGACCTTGCAAAGCAAGCCACATACTAAATCACTTTTCTAACTTAAGACTCCCTACAATGACGTTAATTTTTTTTTTTTTTTTTTTT
>PVIR01034187.1:0-17300 GCA_004026965.1 Petromus typicus
CCCTTCTACTTTCTAATAAAGCCATCAAAAAATTATAAGTACGGTATCTGGTAATATAAGAGGCAGATTTTTCAACCTATAAAAACAGAGACCTTTTAGTTTTAAAATTCTACATGCATATATGTACATAAACGTATTAGCAAGTGTTTTCAGTTGTACACATTTATAAATATACAGAAATGCGGGGCGGGGATTTAGCTCAGTGGTTCAAGTAACCTTATACAACAGTGCTGGGCGTGTTGTAACACCTCATCAACACAATGCCAGGTGTGGCAGCTCACAAAACCTATAATCCCAGCACTGGGGAGGCAGAGGCAGCAGAACTGCTGTGAGTTTGAGGCTTTCCTGGACTACATAGTGACCTCAGGGCCAGTCTGAACTACAAAGCAAGACCTCTCAAAAAAAAAAAAAAAAAGAAAAACTGGAATTATGCAGGAATATACCCACTATATTAGTAACAAGGAGAATCCTTGTAGAATTACACATTTCCATATTTTTTAATTCCTTATGAGAAATACAAATTATTTTTCCAATCAAATTCTACTGAATTGGAATTAAATTCTATTGAATTTAAAATATTAAAATTAAGAAAACATTTCTAACACAGAAGTGTATTAGTAAAATAACCAAAATTATATGAAAATAAATTTTCACAAATTGTCATATTTTAATTACATTGGGGAGAGTGATATTTGGAAATAGGATTCTCTTATGAACAATCTAGTCTTGATATAGAATTTTTCACACCTCAAATCTGAAAGCCAAAATACAACTCTGCTGACCAAATGGCTTAGTCAGATGCTCTGGGGCAGCAGCCTCTTCCTCTGCAGCACTGTTTTTGAGGCTCAATGTGCATCCTGGGAGGCTGCCTCTGCGCAAGTGACTTCCTGCCCTGTCATCGTTAATGCCACTAACGTCTAAGGCCAGAGATGAGGATAATCAAGATACTGGAACACGAGTAACTTTTCACATCAGTGAACTCTGAACTCAGGCACAGCCTTTTCCTCACACCCACTCTACAATCTACCACATACCTGTGGGCTGTTCTTTCTGAAGAACCCACACTGCACACTTAGAGGCTTGCTCCTGTCTCCGGAAGAACAAACAACAGGGGAACAGAAGAGTCCACCAACATTTGGGAAGAAAACAAGGCATATGTGTTTGGTTTTGACATAAGCTCCTAAAGTCCCTCTATTTTAGGATCTGTTCTAAATCTGGTCTTTGACCCTCAGTTGCAGACACAGAACTCCTAAATCTCTTGGAATTTGTTGGCTCAAATCAAAGGACTTCCGGTAGGCTCCCGGGCAGCCTCTGGATGGAAATGGGATGTGACTACAGGGTTGGAGAATCCAACTCACCATCCCTTTTCCCATCTCTGGGGAGGGGACTCAACTCATGGTTGAGTATTTACGAGGACTCCATCAAAACTAAATGGAGACAGTTTGTAGGGCTTCTAAGATGGCTGAATGTGTGTAGCTGCCTGGACAAGTGTACATCTGGAGCATGTGCTGTGGGTACAGAAGCTCTGTGTCCCCTCTCTATACTTTTCACTATGTATCTCTTGCTCTGGTTGATCAGTGTCCTTCAAAATACCCACTATAATAAACTAGTAAACATGAATGTTTCCTTAAGACTGAATCCTTAACCTGTGGGATCGGATAGCTAACTTCAGGTGGACAGCGTCACAACAGATCTGAGTTACACCAGCTTTGTCTGTAGAGAGCTGCCTAGTGTGTGAGGAAACGTATCAAGAGATAACAGAGGAGGCAGTCAACTTGGGGAAATCAGCACCTCTGTCCAGATCTTCCCTTATTTTTGTACCAGAACTAAAGTGCTGTGCTGAATGTATAGGAAAAAGTTTGATTTTTCCTATTACATATATCAGGTAAGGAAAACAGAAAATTTTATATTACTTTATTATTTCAAGACAGGGTCTCACTTTGGAGTTCAGGCTGGCCCTGAACTCACCATGTAGCCTAGGCTAGCTTTGAACTCAAGGCAATCCTCCTGCCTCTGTTTCTTGAGTGCTAGGATTACAGGCATGAGCCACCACACCTGGCATTGAGGTATGTGGTACCAGGGATAGAACTTGGGACCTTGCACTTGTCTGCCAGACACCAGGACCAATAAGCTAAATCCCTGGCCTGATAAAAGAAAATTCTGGGCCACATGGGACCTGCTGTAGCTGGAGTGAAGGAAGAAGGGCAGCAAGGAAGCTGGAAGCATGTTCTGGACGCACTGAGCAGGGCCAGTTCTATTCTATGGCCAGGGCCACTCAGACTTCCCAAAGAGGGATTCATTAGCTTGGAGCGCCAGAAGAAGCTGCACAGAACCTGGGCTATTCTAGAACAAACAAGCTGCCACACCAGTGAGCTGGTCTGTGAAAGACGGTTCTGAGCATCACATCTAGCAGCATCCCAACTCATTCAGTAGTTCTGAGGTTTTTAATTTGTAGGTTATCTCAAAGAATCAAAGAAAGGGCCGAGGATTTAGCTCAGTAGTTCCAGCACCTGCCTTAGAAGCACAAGGTTAGGAGTTCATTCCCCAGTACCACCCAAAAATAAAAAGCAAACAAAAAATAAACCCAAATAAAATATGAGACTATATCCAATTTGAAGGAAGTTCATCTGTTACCAAATTTAAATTATGTTCACAAAGTAAAAATCTGTTTCTAATACATATTCATAAACATTTGCTTATGTTGCATAAAACAATTTAAAGTAGCAAAAGCCTAGTGAAGAAAGATTAGATTATAGGGATAACACAAGACATATTCCCAAGTTATGCAGAAATACATGAACATGAACTATTTAGTTTTAAATCTTATCCTCTAAATGGAAAAAAGAACCTACTCAAATCTCATGTTCCAATTATAAAAAATCTTTTATAATTATTTGTTATCTGTATGAATTCTCTGTGAACCAGAAACAATCATTGTAAGATCATTCATGTTTATATTATACTTAAGAACTGACACTTCCCTGAAAATCTTTTTAGTGATATCTCTAAAAAGAACAAAAGCCATTTTTAGTAATGTTGATATAGTCAGTCAAATCACTTTGAAAAATTAAACCAAATATACAAAGACTGTTTAGGTGTGTGCCAGGAACTTGATATACAACGTCCTGCTCAGTGACCACAGGAACTCTTTGAAGGATCAATGGCTCTACCTGACAGATGTGCAGCCAGAGTGGACAACTCAAGACTGTTCAAATTCCTTCCAGTTATACCTCTTGATGTGGAAAGAATAAAACATACTTATAAATAGTCAAAATATTCTATTTTGCTATTTCTGAGCATTAAAAATATATCATAAAATATTTAAAATTGAAGTTATATGAAAGGAATTAATTTCTTCAACCACCACTACTTTGAAAAAACAGCTTAGCACTTGTTCAGGATTTTCCCTCCACAAGTTCCATAACCTTAGCATGATAACAGAAGCAAGGATGACTACCAACTGTACAGTGGGTATGTCTCAGGGGTGGAGAGATGTTTCAAATGTCACCAGCACCAATGGCAATGGAGCATCCAGAATAATCTTGCTAATTCCTTGTTTAAAGAAAAATCTACATTAAGTTTAACTTGGTAATAATATCTAGGAAATGTGATACCATGTCTGACTATATCCTTTGGAGCAGTACTATAATATTTAATAACTTTAAGTAAAATTTAAATGATAAACACAATGACCATTTTAGCAAGCAGTCAAATACTACACTGACTAATCAAAATCATTTACTCCTGTTCTCATTCCAAAAGGGAGTTAAACTTTGCTCAGTTTTAAACACCTTCAGGCATTATCTCAAAAGAAAGCAACACAGAAATACCAGTCTTTCTACTGGCAGCAGTGTCTGATCGGAGTGGACAAATTATTTCCATATCTAGGACCACAACCAGGGGAAAGGAAGGAGGAATCGCAGTCAGCTATCGGGGACACGAGCCAGCTGTTAGCAGAGCCCCATTTGGAGCTCACTGCCCTGTCTGTAGCCCAGCACAATTGAGCCATCAGCCAGCCACGGATCTCCAGCCCTGAACACACCAATATTTCCATTCCAAGTATGAATTCTTTATAGCTCTACAAGCTAAAAAATCTAAGCAAGAGTTTTGTGTCCCTATGTGAAATCTACAAAGCTCAAATACAGACCAGGTAAGACAAATGAGCATGGCAGAACCATGAGTTCTAAGAAAACATGGCATGCCTGTACTTCATTAGCTATATCCAAGAGCAGTCTCAGCTATAGCCATCCTGTGCCCGGAAGCACATTGCAGGTCACTAGCCAGTGGGGCTTGAGCTCTGAGAATGTGATCTGCAAGAGACTCTCAAAAGATGTGTCAATGTCTAAGATGTTTATTTAGTCTTGTTTTGTCTGCATACGATTCAGCCTTAAAAACCTGTGTAAAAGAGGGAAAACACTTGTGAAAAGTTAAAATTGCCCTGAAAATGTTGGTTTATAAGCAAAGTAACCAAAGGAGTTCAAGCTCCAAATATACTCAGAACATCTTTCTGGAGAGCCAATCTTAGAAATAAGTTCTTCTACACAATGGAGTATTACTCTGCCATAAAAAATGATGAGTTTGAATCATTTATACTTAAATGGACGTACCTTGAGGACATCCTCATAAGTGAAATAAATAGGTCACAGATGTGTAAATATCATATCTTTTCTCTGGTATGAGAAAATAAAGATGTAAATGAGTTCTAGAATATATGTTATATATTGTGAAATAGAAAATACTCAAAGCAAAATGGGGTGAAGGGGGAAAAATAATGAGATTATAACAAAAAAGAAAGGAAACAAAGTTTATGTATATAGGGGGTCGGGGTGGTAGGGTGGGTAGGACTATGGGAAAAAATGAGAATTAAGTTGTGTCACATACTGGTACAAATTCTCATTGTTGAATGCAATCATGATGTGTATATGCAATGTACCAATAAAGATTTTAATTTAAAAAAAAAGAAATTATAAAACTTGGGAGCTGCTGTTGAAACGTGAGGGGCCAGGACACCAGCATATAAGACAAGAGCAACTGTCTTCCTTCTTCATTCCCACTTGCAGTGCACTGAGGCAACCTGACACCTCTTATTCCCAGCCCAGGCCCCTCTCTCTGGTTCTGAGAGTTCTGGGAAGCAGGCATCTGTGCGGCCTGCGGTGATGCACCAGACGGAAACTGGTGCGAGGCCTGAAGAAAAACAACTCTGTACAATCTATCCACCTTAAATAATCGTGACCCAGGAAACAAGCACCAGGAGTGGCATCATTAAGAACTCAGTCTAGCTGGGTGTAATGGGGCGTACATGGAATTCCATCTAGCTACTTGAGAGGCTGACACAGGAGGCTCACAAGTTCAAGATCAATCTGGGGAACTTAGCAAGACTCTGTCTCAAAATCAAACACAAAAGGGAATGTAGATCAGCGGCAGAGTACCCCTGCATTCAATTTCTTGTATTGGAGAAAAATTAACACTGAACAAAACTTCCAAAGAAAAGCTGTTAAAGTTTTTAAGGCCTTAAGCAAGGAGTAGCCAGCACAGTGTCTTCTCTCTGACACAGGGAGGAGTCCTGTACCATCCTGCCACCTGGTTACTGAGTATAGCAGAGAAATTGATGAAAATGCACTGGTTCCCACATGAATTTGTGCCTTCTGATCTTTTCATGCTCAAGTTTCTTTTCACGTTTCCAACCTGACTGTCCTCTCTGTTTCTCAGTTCCTAGAGACCTGAGTTACTCACAGAAAGCAGAAAAACAGGGATGAGAAATTGATAAATTTTTCTAGGACACTGGGACGTTTTGTCTAAATAGCTACTTCTATAAAGAAAAAAAGTAGTTAATTTTGGAAGACTGTGGAGAAGAACATCTCTTTGGAAACACCCACCTACCCTGGAGCAAGCGGTCATACCATTTGTTCACATTACTACTTTGACGACAAAATGCACACAAAGGAGCTTTCTAAAAAATCTATTTCTAGTCTAAATAAAAAGCAGGCAATCAATTAACTCACACAGTAAACAAAGCAACTGGTTTCCAAAAATCTCCAAGGCTGTAATTTTCTCAGTGGCCTGCGTTAGTGTACGAAGACTGTAGTTACTATAACAGTGTAACATGACACACCAAAAAGAACATCAGGGTACAATGACATCGCTAAAAATTCCACCCCTTTAAGGTTGCTCCCCTAAGAGGAAACACACTCAAAATTACCCCAAGTGTCACAGGCTGGACTCCACTGCCCAAGGAACTTTCCACAGTGAAGGGAAAGTTCATCACGGAATAAGGAAAAGTATAATATATATGAACGCTTTACCAGAGAGGACAAGCAGTGACCACAGTTGCTTCTGCATATTCTCACCACAAATCAAATGGCGGTCTATCAGAGTCAGGGTATGGTATGAAATTAGGGCTAGCTGCTGACAAAGGAAAACTGGCTGAACCACAATGGAATGCCCAGGTTTGGTGCTACCTTCATGGCACAGGCTCTTTCTGGTCAAAGGAGGGGCATAAGTAGCAGAGACCAAATGTCTACTTATTTTGATCTACAAAGGGCTCTTTACAGGAGACTTTAATTAATGGGCTCTCCATTAGTTAACTCATATATCTTTCCTATTCCTATCATTACATGAAAACCATTTTTGTAGATTACAAAACAGTTTTTTAAAAACTTAAAAATTAGATTGATCAGGGGGCCAGGGTTGTAGCTCAGTGGTGTTGCTGCATGCCTGGCAAGTGCAAGGTCCTGAGTTCGATATCCAGTTCCAAAAATAAGATTGACCCAAAAGTTGTATGAATTATTCAAAAACCAATTCTTACTTTTAATTCACTAAAAGAATGTTACTTGAATTTTACATTGTATCAGAGACACACACTACTCATCCATCCATTCATTGTTAAAGGGAATTTTTTAAGATGTGTGTGGAATGGTAGCAGAATTTAAGCTAGGACTAAGATTCAGTGGCAGAAATGAAACAGGGACTTCATAATTTATAAGTACAGTGAGGCAGCTTTTCAACAAAAAGCTCCTGTCAAGAGTCACCTAATACCTTACAAGTAGGCAGGTGTCCATAAGTGACACTTTTTTGAAGAGGCATGTCCTAACAAACCCTAAGTCCTTGCTCTTGCTGACAGAAGGAAAATCACACAAACAGATTCTTGGAAACTCTTGATTTAAATCAAGGTTTTGGCTTGAGTTACGTCAATCTCACAAATTAAAATCAGACTTCAGTAGAAACAGAAAACTCTCATCTCATCTTCACCAAATCACATACGACCGTCTGCTTGGATTTTATTTTCAGTTCAAATCAGACACTGCTATTCAAACTGACATTCTTACGTTTGGATTGGAATGGATCACTGGAAATGTAATCATAGCACTGAATTAATTGCATATGTGCCTGTCTGGAATCAGTTCAGCCATGTTCTACTATGTACATGTAAGAAGAAACTATAAGAGACTATACTTTCAGAATTCAGAAGTGACAGGAATACTCAGGGTCTACATGGCTTCAGAAGTCAGATCAGATTTAAAGTTTATAAGTTTTCACTGTCCTTTTTTTTTGAGACAAGGTCTCACTACATTGCTTAGGCTGGCTACAAAGTCTGTGTGATCCTCCTCTCAGTCTTCTGAGTGCTGGGATTATGCCACTATACCTAGCACTGTCAAGAAAGAAGTTCTGCTGGGCGTTATGGCTCATACCTGTAATCCCAGCACTCCAGAGGTAGAGGCAGGAAGACTGCTGTGAGTTCAAGGCTAGCCTGGGCTACACAGTGAGTTAGTGAGTTCAGAGCCAGACTGAACTACAAAGAAGACCCTGCCTCAAAAAACTTAAAAGGAAAAAAAAGAAAAGAAAGAAGTTCTACGTTTTCTCTCAGGGCTGACTCTCTCTCATACAGACAGCAAACATCTAAAGAGTTGTGAGAATAAAGCTAAAATATATCATCCTATAGCCTACAGCCTACTGGCTTTTGAGTTTTTGTTTTTTTTTTAAATGTTGTTTTGTTGTTTCGTGGGGGTTGCTTATTTATTTTGTTGGTACTGGGGATCAAACTCGGGCCCTTAAGCTTCCAAGACAGGCGCAGTGCCACTGAGCTAAATCCTCAGGCCAACAGGCTATTGTGTTTTTTTGGGGACAGGGTCTCGCTGGCCTCAGGCTAGCCCTGAGCTCACTATATTGCCCAGGCTGGCCTCAAACTCACAGCAATCCTCCTGCCTGTGCACTGGGATTACAGGTGTGAGCCACCACACCTGACATTGTGGTGTGTGGTACCGGAGATGAATTTGGAACTTTGTGCTTGCTAGGCAGATACCAGAACTACTGAGCTAAATCCCCAGCCCAACAGCCTACTATCTTTAATCTTTTTAATTCGTTAGTTATATTTTCCTGAATATAATGACTTCTCTTAATAAACAGATATTTAATAGGTATTTAATATTAAGAGTCCAGTTGATCTATCCCAATTATATCCTGTTTGCCACACTATCGTGGCATTTATTGTGACATCAACATGGAAATATTTTTTTCTCCAAAACCTACAATTTTGGTACAGTAGTCACATTCCAGTATTATTTGTTTTGTTCCATTCAATATACAGAAGGAACTTTAGGGGGGAAATTATAAAACTGTGTATAGCTCTTGACTGACTCTCTTCAATTCTTCTTTAAAAATTTACTAATTTATTCATTATACATGCACAACTATATATAGAAATGGATAATTAAAGAGTTGGGGATGCAGCTCAATGGCATCATGCCTGCCTGGCAAGTACAAGATCCTGAGTTTGATTCCCGGTACCAAAGAAAAGGAAAGAAATGAATAATTAGGTCATAAAATTACTGTGATAAAATAAAAAATATATATTGAGTCTCTGTCCCTGGCTCTTGCACTGCGAGGCCCCTGCCTCTTCTGCAGCCCAGTATGGAAGCCTCATCCCATCTGCCTTTCGAAGGACAGCTGAGCCTCTCCAGAGGACAGTGCTGTCAGAGCAAAGAAGGCTGACTGACACCTGCTCACCACTGATCTTTGGGGACTACTGACTTCACTACATTGTAAATATTTCTCACCAGTCAATCTCAAGCTACAAACCTAGCTCACTAAATGCAGCACTGAGAAGAAATACACAAATCATTTGAGGGCCCCATTAGTGACTAGGGAAATACAAATCAGAACCATGATGAGATTCCTCTTCACACTCACTAGGATAGCTACATTAAAAAAACCAAAACCAAAAAGAAGTGTTAACAAGGAGTGGGGGTGGAGGACCTACACCTTCCTACACTGCTGATGAGAATGTGTAATGGTACAGACACTGCGGAAATTAGTTTAGCGTTCCTCAAAAAGTTAAACATAGACCCAACAACTCCACTCCAAGGTAGATGCCAGAGAGAACTGAAAACAGGCATTCAAACAAAAACTTAGACTGGAATGTTCATAATAATACTATTCACAAGGTAGGAACAAACCACAAAAGAACAAATGGACAAATTGTGCTATGTCTAGTCAATAGGATTAAATATTTTAAATAAAAAATATTAAATATTTAATAGTGTGTGAATGAACCTTAAAAATATGCTTAGGGAAATAAACAAGACACAAAAAGGCACATAATCTAATCCCAGCACTTGAGAAGTTGAGGCAAGCGGATTACCATGAGTTCAAGGCCAGCCTGAACTACACAGCAAGACCCTGTCTCACAAAACAAATAAACAAACAAAAAGGTAAATTCATAAAGACAGAAAGCAGGCTAGACTGCTCAAACTTAACGTGCAAAAACTGAGTTAACTTCCCACCCTGGCCCCATATTGGATCAAGACATAAGACCTTTCCTGTGTGTGATGCTTGCTCAGATTCCAGCAGCTAAAGCCAAATCCTCTACTTGTGTATTTCAAGGCCCTGCAGTGGGGGTAGCACTGACCTGCATCTGTGCCTGCAGGACAAATCAACCAAGAAACTTCCCAAAGAGGAACTTCAATCCAAAGAAGTTCCTCAGGGCTGTCTGTGTCCATGAAAGATAATGGGAAGCACAGCACATGTATTTTCGAGAAAACATTTCCAAGTGGTCACCTGATGATTTCCTCTCATAAAATACTAACAAACTGA
This sequence comes from Petromus typicus, assembly GCA_004026965.1. Taxonomy (NCBI): domain Eukaryota; kingdom Metazoa; phylum Chordata; class Mammalia; order Rodentia; family Petromuridae; genus Petromus; species Petromus typicus. Next base: position 10,090 of record PVIR01034187.1, read on the forward strand.
AAAAATCAACTTTTAAATACAATCTTCTGAGTGCTGGGATTATGTGGAAAAGTAATTTCAATCCTTTGTGAATTAAAACGTAGAAAGCTGGCTGTGTTGGCACATGCCTGTGATCCTAGAACTGGGGGTTGAGGTCCTTATTCGTTTCCTATCTGGGATCTGTGTATTCCCAGACCATACACAGTTCTCAGGTGCAAATTGGAAACAGACCTGGGATGGAGTCCAAGATGCAATCAATTATAAGCTACATCATTGTATGTGCCACTGAAAACGAGCACTGTGGGTTAAGTAAAGCACATCTTCCTGGGATGACTTGTTTTTAGAGATTATCAGAGTAGGGGAAAAAGATGCCCAGGAACAGATGACATACAGCTAGGCGTGATTCCTGTTGCTGCTGGTCCATGCCAATTCCTGAGTATTTCAAAACACAGGCAGTATGGAAAGATGAACAATGTCCCTGCCCCCAAGACAGTCACATCTTATCTCCAGAATAGGGGAATACTGCCTTACATGGCAAAAAGAGGCCTTTGAGATCTGATGAAAGAGTCTAAGAATTATTTTCTGATTAGGATCTTGAGTTAGGAGATTATCCTGGATTATTTGCATGGGATACAAATGCCACTGCAAGTGTCCTTATAAGAGGAAAGAGAGAGTGATAAGACACAGAGGCTCAAGGCCAAGTGCTGACGGCAGCAGCAGTGGGATCTGAAGACCAAGAGCCAAGGGATACAAGCCAAGAAGCTGGAAAAGCCAGGGAAAGGTCTTCTCCCTTCAGAAGGTGTGCACCCTGCCTATTCAAAGGTAGTTTCAACTGAAATGAAAAAATTTGGGCTTCCAGAAATGCAAAAGATGAATTTATGTTGCTTTAATACACCAAATCCACAACAACTTGTCACACTAGTGTGGCACCAAACAAAAGCAGATACCTTCTTTCCCTTTCTTGCTCTATTAGTCTGACTTTATAATTGACAAATGATTCCTCTAAAGCTTTGTTTCATAAGCACAGCACTATTCACTCTATTTCTCCCACTATAAAATCACAGCTGAAGTTGTTTTCAGTAAATTAATACTTTTTTCTATTGTTTGCTGCATAAATTCTTAGGATCCTTACCTACATGGAAAGAATAACAGACGTATTATCATTTTTATATTGGATTACACTAGGTTTTTGGTTTTAAAATCCCTGTACTCAGATACTAATGTAGAAAGTGTTAACAGATTTTATGCACCCACACGCTAGGCATTTAAATACTATATGGAGAGAGCAAATCAAATAAATTAACATGAGTAGGTGGTTTACCTCTGGTATGTAGCACTGACAACATGGGTATTAAACTACTAATTGGGTATGGAAAAGATTAGTAAAATGAAAACTGAACAATCTGTTTAGGTTTACTGACCACAAACTATATGCATATACAGCATGTTAAACACTACAGTAGATACAATTATTAAAGATTAAACTAAATCCTTTAAGAAATGTGTAATGTGTTATAATATATAATGAGTTGTATTTTTGAAATGTGTTTTGTAAGAAATCAGAAAGCATCTATATTTTTAATTATAATTTTAGAAATTTGTAGTGGTTATTTCAATGTGAGCTACACAAATAAAAACTAGTGTATAACATGTTCTCCAATATAATATTTATGCTATGAAGCAGGTGAGATAGGGCTTCACTGAATTTATTTCCCACAGATCCACCTAATCCTTTTTTTTTAAGGGAAACCTTCCCTTTTTTAGGGAAACCTAAATCTTATGACACTCTCAGATGTAAACAGAAGGAAACAACTCCATGTTTAACTCAAGTTAGAAATAAGGTGTGCATTTTCAAATATGCCCTTTAGTCACTAAGCAGTACTTATTCACAAATGTAAATGAATACTGGAACTAGTACATCATATTTGATATACTTAGTTGGAGTTTTAACCACCTAATCTTCTGAATCGGGTAATTAGCTTGTCCCAGGGCAGTGTTTGTGATTAAAAAAAAGAAGAAGACAAGAAAGCAAGCAGGGGGTACTAGGATTTATTTGAGGGATAGACAGGGGAAAAGAGCAACAAAGTGAAATTGTACGTCATACCTTCAAGTGTTAAAAATAGCTGAGTATTACAGCGCATAAATTCTTAGCAACGACACAAAACAAACAAACTGCAGTGAAACAGAAACAGAGAAATACTCCAAGGCTCCATCTGTTCCACTCCAAGGCAAGTAGGGGAGGGAGGTGGCAAAGGGCAACTTGTGGCAAAAGAAATGACTCAGGCTACACCAGAGCCACCAGCGAGGGGACATTAGTCCCAGTCTCGCATGGCTGTGACTCAGGTGGCAACCCAAGGGTGCACTGTCTGCCTGCCTGTCCAGCATTTCACAGGGCCTCACCCCATTCCATCCTCACAGGCGACTGATGACAGGTCATGCCTATTCAACCCTATCTTCCTAACAGCAAAGGCAGGTGGGGAGCTGTGGGACTGACTCAGCCAGCGGCTCAGAGTTGAGGGCCGGGTCCTAGAAAAGAAGTATGTCCACCAGAGCTTGAGCTGTGCCCTCTTCCATCAGACCCTCACTGTCAGTAATGATGCCAGACGTCACTGACCAACCTAGCCAAGTGGGCAGGTGCTTTCAGGGAAGGACAAGGCAATCCCAGAAGTCTCCTCAGAAATCTCAATAGTAGCTATCACTTTGTGCTACAGGAAACCACTACTTCAATAAGCACATTCCTATTAACAAATTTTAATACCCCACACAGGAAGAACAGGACCTAAGGCAATGACTCACTGCTTTTCTTCCAAAGGTCATTTCCATGAAAGCTGTGGAGAAATCTTTCATTTCTGTAATATCTTACCATTCAAAACAAACGCTGGCTTCTACAGCTAGCTTTCTGCTTTTAAAATCAGTGTGTTATTTCAATGAGTTCAAATTCACACTAATATAACCTCTAGATACAGATCTACTGAATAACTCAGCTAAATATACTTCTTAAACTAAAAACAACACATTAAATATTCTGATTTTTTTCTTTCCATAATATCTAACAATCTAGACATCATTTACATAAACAAGATAGATAATACTGCAATAATCACAGTTGTATTACTGAATGAGAATATCCAATTTTAAAAAACTACAAAAATCAATTTACCCATGGTTCTCACTAGATAGGGCTTCTTTCTGAGGAGCGTCCCTGCTCATTCTACTCCAAAGCTTGAAATGGCTACAGTGGGCATGTGTTCTTCCCACATCAGAAAAATCATCTTTTCAAAACCTGTGTACACTCAGAAAATAAAGAAAAATACAACTGCCCCTCCATTAAAACAGACAAAAAGTCTTCACTATACAATTAAACAAAAAATCTTCAAGCTGAAATTCTTTTATTTTTGAAGTACTAGGGAACAATGAGGTTCACAACTCCCAGGCCAGTACTCCACCGAAGAGCCACAAGCCCCAAGTAGCTTAACTTCAACAACCCTCAAGAAGAGGTAACAAAATCACAATAAACACCACTGTGCTAACGTTTCCACCCTAGGCTGGTGTGGCTGTCACTTACTCTAGTGCACTGTCAGAGAAGCACAAGGACACTGTTGTGACTGACACCCAGGGGACAAAGACAGATGGCTCACTCCTGTGTGCTAGTATTTTCATCTCTTCACCCTGCCATGACCCACTGAGAAGATACCTCCCTGATCACGAATTTCAGGGGGATCCAACAGAAAAGCGACGATAAAACTGCCCATGAGCTGGGCATAGTGGTACAAGCCAGTCATCTCAGCACTTGGGAGGCTGAGGCAGGAGGACTGCAAGGTGAAGGCCAGTATGGGCAGCTTATCAAGACTCTGTCTCAAAATTGAAAATTAAAATTATAAAGGCCTGGGGATATAACTAAGATCAACATCCACTCAGTTTCTAATGCCACAAAAATAAAACTAACACAAAAAAGATTGCCAGGCAAAAAAGTAATGATGATATAGCATAAAATTAGACTTGAATACCTAGATCAGTAAGACCTGGAATAAAATTTAATTCTCTTCAAGAAAATCTTAAAAACAGATTGATGCAAACAGTTGAATTATGTACTAATTTAGTAAATGTACTGCCAGGTGTAGTGGCACATGCCTTGTAATCCTGTCACTTAGGAGGATGAAGCAGACAGATGCTGTGAGTTCGAAGGGCCACCTCTCCTCACCTGCCTTTGCTGTTCCGAAGATGGGGCTGAATGGGCATGACCTGTCATTAGTCGCTACAGTGAGCTTAAGGCCAGGCTAAACTGCATAGCAAGACCTTGTCTCAAAAAACCTAAACTATGGAGGTCTGGGATTTAGTTCAGCGGTTCCAGAGTCTGCCTGGTAAATCCAAGGTCCAAAGTTTGCTCCCAGTAACCACATACCACAATGCTAGGTGTGGTCGCTCAGGCCTGTAATCCCAGCACTCAGGAGGCAGAGGCAGGAGGATTGCTGTGATGCGAGTTTGAGGCTGAGCTCAGGGCCAGCCTCAACTACAAAGGTGACTCTGTCTCAAAAACAAAGCAAAACTAAAGAAGCATCCAAAACTAAGTAACATAAACAAAACAAATAAATGTGCAAAATGCCCCAAGTAGGGTAATTTTTAAAAGGATATACTACTTCAGTGGAGACCTAACAAAGGTCTTCTTCACCTTTTTCTCCATGTCTAGTTAAGAGTCCATCAAATTTAAAACTCCTAAACCATACTTTCCAGAACAAATGATTTTTAGCATGGTTGATCAGTACAACTAGAAAAATTCCGAACTCCACTCAATTTATCTCCCACTATTTAATAAACTACTTTATAAACCACCAATTATGGGTGATTTTGGATTATGGATAACATTATTAATGTATCTTTCTGGATTAAAAAAAAAAGACATTCTTTTTTAAAAATCAGGGTGTGGTGGCAGGAGGATTGCTGTGAGTTCGAGGTTTGCCAGGGCTACACAGTGAGCTCAGGGCCACCCTGAACTACAAGGCCAGACCCCATCTCAAAAAAAAAAAAAAAAAAAAAAAAGAATCAGGGATGGGAGGATACTAATCAATGATACAAAATTTCGCTAGGGAATAACAGTTCAAGACTTGTATAACATGGTAATTATAGTTAATAACAATGTTACATATTCTTGAATTGCTAAGGGAGATTGTATTTTCACCACAAAAATGTTAAGTATGCTAGGCAATATATGTTATTAACTAACCCATCCATCATCAATGTAAACACATTTTTAAAAGTGTACAAAATAAATACACAAAGGACAGGCAAAAAATATGATGAATGTTTAAATCTTAAGAAAATCTTATCTTCTGATGATAAGAAGACACATTGCCAAGAACAATGGGTAAGTATATTTGAAGCAAAGGGGGATATTTTGAGTGTTTTGAAGGGAGTTAATTACAATGGGTCTTTTTCTACTGTAAATGAAATTTAAGCATCTACCACATTTTGTGATCACCCCTGTTTACAGATTTTGTCAATTAAAAAGTACAAGTAAATTGCAAAAAAAAAAAAAAACCCAATTTACCAGTGCCTGCTATCAATCTAAAACTGGGACCACAGAAGTATTATTATCAGCTAGTAAATTTATTGAGTTTAAGACCCTGTCTACTCACATTTGTGTAGCAAGCTCCTAGTATAACACCTGAAACATAGCATATGTCTAACAATGTTGGTTGAGTGAATAAATAAATCCATAAACATTCATTTTTAGTCCCAGTCCATTTTCAGTCCCAGTTCAAGTTCCTTAAAACTGTAATTTACTCTAGGAAAAAATAACCAATATGAAGAATTTGCTAAGAAAAGTAAAACAAAAATCAATGACAGGAAGAAAGGTCTCAAGAAAAAGCCTCTGTCAATAAGGATATCTAAGGGAAAAGATGATCCTGTGCAGAAGACAACTAGGGAAACATTAACTGCTTAGGTAAGAGTTACGCCCACTCAGTTCCAAAGAGTATGAGGCACTCAGCCTAAGGCACAGTAATAGCACTGAGGGGGAAAGGGCTGGAGACTGACTGCAGGCCACAGAGGTACAGAGCACCATAATCCAGCTAATTTTGCCCGTGAGCTTTCTGGTAGACACATTAAGAGAACAGTATTACATTATAGGTTAAGTTTCCTTTACTGAATTTACAAGCTCAGAACTGAATATATCACACTTTGACCGGCCCCACATCTAAACACTCTAGTCTAAGGAGTGTCAGATACTTAGGTTAAGGTACTGACTGCCTGCAAATTTGGAGAACTACATGGGAGCCCTGGGTAAGACCAGCAGAAGCACTTTTGCTTGCCATTGCTGGACCATGCTCAGTTTCATCTTCTACCATGTCATGGAATTACAAGCACAACAGACCTTCCACAGAGTTCCAGAAATCTACCTCCCATTGTCCTCCACACACCACTGCCTTCCTGAGCCCTGGGGCTCCCGTCATGGTCGAGAACATGCCATATTATGCTGCTATCCACTGAGTTCTCTAAGTGTTTGTTTATACATGCCTTACCATTAAACTCTCCTGATCCTTTTTTCAAACCACAGGACATTCTCTGGCAATCACTACATCTGGTCTTATAAATCTGTCTTATGAATCTATCTCCCCTGATAATTGGAAGGCAGAGAAGTCCTCAGACTTTAAAAAAAATTCTTCTGAGACAGAAATGCCATAAACGGAAAAAGATAGTGATCTGACAAGCCATAACAAAATTCAAAACACCACAAACATTCTAAAATGACAGGGTAGGGTTGGGGATTTAGCTCAGTCGTTCCAGTGTCTGCCTGGCAAGTCCAAGGTCCCAGCCTGGATACCAGTTTGATCCCCAGTACCATATATCACAATGCCAGGCGTGATGGCTCACACTTCCAGTCCCAACACTTGGGAGGCAGAGGCAGGAGGATAGCTGTGAATTGGAGGCCAGCCTGGGATGCATAGAGTTCAGTGCCAGCCTGAACTTCAAAGCAAGATCCCGTCTCAAAAAAACTAAAAAAAATTTTTAAATAAATATATAAAGTGAAAGAGTACACTAACAGACTGTGTCTGGAGTAAAATGAGCTAACCTACAGGCCAAATGCCTTAAATACAGGAATTAGACACCAATGCCCTGAATCAGAGTTATAAGTTTATTTTCTTTTTCGAGACAGGGTCTTGCTTTTGTAGTTCAGGCTGGCCCTGAGCTCAGCCTCAAACTCACATCACAGCAATCCTCCTGCCTCTGCCTCC
>PVIR01034188.1:0-17357 GCA_004026965.1 Petromus typicus
TCTGATGGCCAGTTTACAAGATTATTGAGAATTTAAACAATGAGTAACAAGCATAAATCATATAAATTTCCTTTCTCATACTGGAGAATTGTAAAGCGAAAGCCCCTATCATTCTCCCCAACCCATTCTCTTGTTCCAGACTCACTGAGTAATACAATGGCCCTGTTGTTCTGCTCAAGTTCCCTTTGCTGGACCAGAGCAGCCATCCTAAAGCTTCCATAAATGATGGCATGCTAATTGCTTCTGCCTACCCTCTTCTATGAAGAGTTTTCATTGGCTAAAAGGGAGATAAGTTGATACATACTCCAACTATGGGCAAGGGACAGCCCATAGTGAACACCTGAATGATCCGGAAAGGACATAAGTCCACCCACCTTGCCACAAGATGGGCCCGACACTATTATATAGTTCTAGAGCCCTTCATTGCATCAGGCTCAAGTTTGACTTTAGCTGAGACCAAATGCTTCCCAAGCTCCCCCTGTTACAATCTGCTTCTCTCTCTCTTCTCTGCCTGAACTTTCTGCACCAATCCCTCGCATCCAGGTCCTTGTTCAAGTTCTCCTCCTACAGAACCAGCTGATGTCTATGCACACAGGGGAACCATGCTATGTTTACTCTGAGTTTTCTTGTTGCACCTATAACAGTATCAGGGGCAGAGGAGATGCTCTGCAATAATTTATTAAGTGAAAAAAGAAAACAAGACAAAAGTAGGCAATTAGAACACAATTAACCTTAGCAGCCAAGCCTTATTCTTTTAATTTTTGTTATTTAACATTTTCAGGCTTTTGTTCTCCTTTATGACATTCCTGTTTTATACTATTATTGAAATATCTTAGAGAGTAGAAATTATTTTAAGCACTTTATTCATTTAATTCTCATCCAAAATTTATGAGATATGCACTGTACTATTATTATTTTAAAAAGTCAGAAACTGGGACCTGAAAGGCCAAGTAAGTTTCTCAAAGGCACATAGCTTGTGTGTGGCAGAATCAGAGTTAAACACGAGCATTTGTGCCCCAGAGTCTGTAGCTACATTGTAAGCTCTTGATGGTTGTTTTTATCTGGGCTTCTCAGTTACAATAACAAAATGATTTTACTCCATACCACTAGAAGGAGGGGCATCCAAAACTGAGAGGGGATGAGATCTCAAACATCCCCTAAAGTCAAATGCAGATGCCCCTGGATATTGGAAATCCCTCCTAAAGTCTATAAACTATGTTTTGTGTGTGGTCTGATTCCATTCCTTGAATATTTTGGTGCATCTTTTCTCCACTCAGACAAGTCAAAAAGAGGAAAAGAAAAGCATTAAGTATGAAGGGGACCCAAAGAGTAGATAATGACAGAATCCAGAATACTAACCTATAACCTAACTCCTTTTCCACAGGTTGGTTCACCATGACGTTCCTCCAAGAACCAATGACCTTGTGTAGGAGATATCGGAGCACAGTGACATGGCACACAGATCACAAATTCTGTACCCAGAGAGACATCCACCTCAACTATAGATCCACTCATAGGCACACATGGCCTGGCAAGGAAAGCTTGACATCCCTTCCCTTTGCTTTCTACCTGCACCATGAAGCTGACAATATCAACAACACAGGGTTACTCTGAGGAATCAGTCACATTATAAAATGGCATTTCCAGGCATGTGAGAAACAGTGGAAGCTCTCAGCACCTTTTCTAAACCACCTCTTCTATACATCGCTCTAGTTCACTCTGAGGCCAACATGTATTTACTCTTGGTAAAGATTTAATGAATGACACAACAAGGTAGAGAGAGTGAAGGCATTCCCTCTTCCCAGGGGGGTCTTCAAGAGAACACTTCTCCCAGGTTCTGCTGAGAATTACTCCCCAGACCCCCTCAGAGCCAATCCCTGCATCTGTCTTCCAGCTCTCATGCTCTTCTCACTCGCTTGCTTATCAAACACTCTACTTAGCATTGTTCCCTCTTCTCTCTTCATCCTCCTAGAGTCACTGCAAGGAGTCCTAAGAATTTTATGTGCATTGATCCTCATATTCAGGCTGAATAAATTCTTACAGAGACATATGTGTCTATTTTTAATGTAATGCTAATTTATTTAAAGGTACCAATCACTAAATTTCTAGTTCTCTTTTTCAGAATTCATCTCCCTCTTAATAAGTATAAACAGTAAAACTAGTTCTATCCAACTGTTTTCCAGTGGGAGATCTGCAAAATATTTTCAAGTTAAAAAGGAGTTTTCAGATGTGGAAAGCTTTGCTCTGTTTGAGAGTGTTCATTAACTTTAAGAACTTCAGATTAATCTATTGTGAACTTTATTTAGGGCTCTGCAAGCCTGCTGTTGACAATTATGCAGGATCATTAGGAAGTCTATGCTAATGCTAAACTAAGTTATATGCTGTGGATGTGCTATAAGCACTACTGATATGGAGTATTATTCTACCATAAAAAATGATAAAATTGAATCATTTATACTTAAATGGATGTTCCTTGAGGACATCCTCATAAATGAAATAAATAGGTCACAGATGTGTAAATATTGTATCTTTTCTCTGGTATGAGAAAATGAAGATGTAAATGAGTTCTAGAATGTATAATATATACTGTGAAATAGAAAATACTCAAAGTGAAATAGGGTGAAGGGGTAAATAATGAGGAGAAAATAATTTCCACTCCAGATTATAACAAAAAAGAAAAAAAAGTTTATGGATATGGAAGGCGGGGGTGGTAGGGTGGGTAGGGGTATGGGAAAAAATGAGAATTAAGTTGTGTCATATACTGGTACCAATTCTCATTGTTGAGTGCAATCATGATGTGTGTATGTAATGTACCAATAATGATTTCAATTTTAAAAAAAGAACTAATGATATGTAGCCCCAACTAAAGCAGCATGCAGAACGGGCTCAGTTTATAGGAGGTTTGCCCAGCTGTTTTGTGATCTTGGTTTCTATAGTCACCCTACACAAGTTCATTTGTTTTCTTCCTAGCAACAAATTGTAACATGGGCACTAAAACAGCAGAGTGGACTTTTCACAGATCTCTCCTCTGTCATTTGAATTAATACTCCAGATTTTACAGGGTCATTTGGAGCATGACATGTGATAGAAATCTGTGAGAGCAGCCAATCAATATTAATTGCCTCTGAAGTTAAACATCTCCCCTTTCACCAGGCACTACATTTTTATAACATTAACCCCATTCAACTTTCCTAAAATCTTTCTAATTGTCCCCAAGCAGTGATATCATAAAGCACTGCTCTCTTTTTTCTGACTCTATGCCTTTTGTGTTAACAACCCATAAGCATCAGTCCTATCTAATGATAGATCATTAATAAAAAATAATTTTATATTTTATTAATTCATCTGTTATAATAGCTCTTACAAAAGAATCTTTATGGGTAATCAAGGCAATGGCATGAATGAGAGTGATGAGAGTAGTTTATGAAATGATTGCTTCTTTCTTCTCCCTTTGTCAACACTGCTTCAGGTTCACGCCCTATTGATTCGATTCAAGTCTCACCCAGGCCTCCCTTCTCTCGGGCACTACCGGCACCCTTCTAGATTAATCATAATTATCTTTGTTACATTAGCAGCTGAACTCATTTCTCTGCCTCTTCTTACCACTCTTAGATGCATTTTCACACCACCACCAGGTCAGTGTACCCAGCCTCAGTGCTGGGTATGAGTTTTTCCACTGAGGAAGCAAAATCACCAGCTAGACAGGAAGAGAGCACAGAGTAGCTAATGGAGAGAAAGTTTATTTCCTTAAGAGGCCTGTTGCTAAGGAACTCTTAAGTCCATGAACAGAGGAATTAGAGAGAATCACTTGAAAGATCTTCATATTTCATTTTTATATTTATAAAACTAATTCATTGGTACATTTTAGGTATTCATAATAACATCCATAATAAAAAGCTTAACTACACAGGATACATCTTGATTCATTTTTCCCCCAGTCCTCTCCTGTCCCTTCAACCCTTCTCTCCTTCTTTATTTACAAAAGCCTTATTTCCATTTTTTTTCTATTCTCTTATTTTTCTTCCCTTTTCTTTCCTTTCCTGTTCCCTTCCCTATTTGAACATTTTCTTCCTATTTCACAATATCTATTATATATTTGCATCCTTATTTACTCTTCTTGTTTCTTACACCCGAGAAACAATGCAATATATAAACATGTGTGTCTGATTTCTTTCACTTAAGAGTATGGTCTCATGGTGCACCCTAGAGATGCCTCAAATTTATCTTTCTTTAAAAATCCAGATACTTTAAAGCATTTTGCAGGCTGACCTCACTTTCCCTACAGAATTAGGATGCTATGCAGTGAACCTGAATATAAACAAGGGCAGCTTCCTCTCAGGCTAACTTGTATGGGTGGCTCCTTCCTACTCACTATGACTCTCCACCGCCTGCTTCTTCTAATGCTGGTGCAGTGTCTCATTCATTTCTGTATGTCTAGCCACTTGCCCCCAATCTGGTTATATGGTAAGTGGTGGAGGAATTAACGGACACTGGTAAGACGAAGCAAGTGCTAGCGAAACAACAAACTAATTCATGGAAAGCCTTCAGTAGGAAGTCAGTTCAGAACTGGGAAGTTTGCCAAATAGAGAAGGGGAGGATTTTGGATAAAAAAGAACAGTGTTCAAAGTCTTGTCATTGTTTTTGTCTCCCCCAAGAGAGGATCTCCAGACTGTACAGGTTCAGTCCTGAATGCCATGAGACACGCAGCATGAACTGTCGTCTCTGAAACCCTGGTTATATTTGACTACTTTGACTTAAAAAAAAAAACAGGCCCTTATACTGCATAGGGTTCCTCCCAGGAAGTAGAAAGGCCTAAACTTCCTGAAATCCAAAACAGTATGGCTTTAGGCTTGAGCTATAAAGGCTGGTAACTATGGATTTCCAAATCCATAATATTTGTTTTCTGAGAAAAATGAAAGCAAAACATGGGATGTTTATTTAGCTGAGCAAAATTCAACCAAATAAAGCAGCTTTGACTGCTGTTTCTACTTGAAGCAAAATATTTCTCCTAGGTTCCCTAAACACTAAACTGAAGATGAGGTAAATGAGTCTCACATATAATGAGCCCTCAAGGTACCTGCTACTGATATCCTTCCCTTAGGATGGCTCTGAGGATGACTTCAGGGACTGGTCCCCAGAAGACCAACTGGCTTATCCACGGAGAGCATCTTCCCCAGCTTCAAAGACTTTTCCAGACCAAGATGTGAGGAATGTCTGACTCCCACCATTGCTGTGAGACTGATTCTTCACTGCCTGTGGAACCTCAGCCTAGGTATAGCCCTCATGATAACCTGGCTCTTCCTGTGCCTGCAGACTGTGACCGAGGGACTTGTGACATCCATCTCCTCTCCTTGCCCTTCTCCACCAGCTCTCTGTCATAGAATTGGGCAGAACTGTGTAAGTGCTCTTTAGCAAAGGGGGGTGACACAGGGCCTGTCATCCACAAGCTGACTTTAATTTATTGTGGTAGGACAGCTTTTATCACAGCTGGAGGCCTTAGTAGAAATGCGTTACTTCAATATCCTTTAGAGAATGAAAGGCTTTCAGAGATGAAGGATGCTAACTATGTCATTATACCTTAAGACAGACTTCAGCCCCATCCAACGACATCCTAACCTAGTCTGTTTCAATCAGAACCCTGTTGGTATCAGGAACAGTGTAATTCTTCTTTGAGAAAAACTATCACATGTGTTGCAAAGCATTTAACATTATTAAGGACTAGAGGAATCCATGCCCATCATTAGAATTGTCAAAAGCTCGGCTAGGCCTTTCCAGTTTCACTGTAAGGGTGACACACCACCCCATGGCTGGGTGACTATCTAGTTTTTGCTCAGAGACCTCACAGAAAATAAGTGTCTTTAGTCACATGCTTTAGTGTGAAAAGATTTTCTATATCTGGAAACATTCTCTACTGTGGCCTTACCCTCTTTTAGTGTTCTTTGTACAAGTGATTAACAGCTGGTTATCAACCTCTGTTAAATAGATTTTCCTAAGCTTGAAGCCAGTCTCCAAGGTATCTGACCTCTTATCAGGGATGTGATTTACTTGAGGTAAAAAATCACTTTCTGACTAAGCATAAGCAAACTAGAACATAATTTAAATCTGTACATGAGCTTGCTGTTTAAAGAGACAAAAATGTGAAATATTATATGAATTGGATCAATCCTCATCTTTCAACAGAATGATATATCCTCATTGTCACTCTGCTTTTCATATTGAGAGTCTGTTTTTGCTTTGGGTGAGACATGTGAATTTGCTGCCTCTCTCCTGATATAAGAGTTTACCTCTCTGGAGTAGGTCTGGGCCTACTCTCAAAGTTATCTTGCCTGTAAATCTGTCTTCCACTTTAGGAAAGGTAAAGATGTAGCATCGTTTATAACATACGTGAATCAACGCTGCGAACTGTCAGCAGACTTCCATCATTCAGACAGCGGCATGGAGAGGGCAGTGGTGGCTTAAAACTTTCCTTTTCCTTCTTGAAAACAAGATGAACCTGGCTGCATTGTCTTGGCCTCTACTTCCTAAAAGATATGCAAAGGAGAGGAGTGACAGTCTTTAAAGGAAAGGCCTCTGCAATTTTTCTCAAGACAAAATTCTCCAAGCATCTAATTCATGTATCATCCTGAGCTAGTGAGAGATGAAAAGATAAATGAGGAATTAGAAAGTCTTGGGGTATTTGTGTGAGAAGTGGTGGCCATGAGAGGAGTACAAAGTCATGCAAATAAACATGAGAACATCCGAGTGTAATATGACTTTGGGGAGAACAGAAAACTTGTATTGATCTATGGAGATGGAAAATTTATGTAAGAGAAAAAAGAAGAGAGCCATTAAAATGTGAGAGAGAAAGCACGAGGGAAGTGAGAATATTCAGCTATACAATGAGCAAAGGAGACACTATATGAATCTGTGTTGCATAAGAAATTGAAATAGATGGCCACAGAGCAAAAGAAGATTTTAAGCAGTGAACCCAAGGATTCACTGAAATCTACTCTGAAATTTATCCCACATTTAGAGTTAGGAACTTAATTCGGTTTTAGAAATGTGTCTAAGTTCTGCGATGACATGACCCCTATTCTTCTGCATCTCAGATTCAGCAACAACTCCATGAAGACAGAGAACTACACTGCACTTGTCACTGAATTCATTTTCCAAGATTTTTCCCATTTTCATAAGCACCGAGTGACCATTTTCGTGGTGTTTCTTAAACTCTACATCTTAACTCTGGTGGGCAATGTGATCATTGTGACCATCATCCAAATTGATCGTCACCTCCACACCCCCATGTACTTCTTTCTGAGCATGCTGTCCACTTCCGAGACTATATACACCTTTGTCATCCTCCCAAGGATGCTCTCCAGCCTTGTGGGGATGAGCCAGTCCATAACATTGGGAAACTGTGCCACACAAATGTTCTTTTTTGTCACCTTTGGGATCACTAACTGCTTCCTGCTCACAGTGATGGGGTATGACCGCTATGTGGCCATCTGTATACCCCTGAGGTACACAGTTATTATGAGCAAGAGGGTATGCATCCAGCTGGTATTAGGCTCCTGTAGCATCGGCCTGATTGTAGCAGTGATACAAGTGTCAGCTGTGTTCCGACTGCCCTTCTGTGCCTCCGAGGTGGCCCACTTCTTCTGTGACATCCGGCCTGTGCTGAACCTCTCCTGCATTGACACCACTGTCAATGAGATCCTGACACTGATCATCAGTGTCCTGGTCCTCGTAGTACCTATGGGTCTGGTTTTCATCTCTTACGTCCTCATCATCTCCACCATCCTCAGGATTGCTTCTGCCGAGGGCCGGAAGAAAGCTTTTGCTACCTGCGCTTCCCATCTCACGGTGGTCATCGTCCACTACGGCTGTGCCTCCATTGCCTACCTCAAGCCCAAGTCTGAGAACTCCAGAGATGAGGACCAGCTGATTTCTGTGACCTACACTGTCATCACCCCCCTCCTGAACCCTGTGGTCTACACCCTGAGGAACAAAGAGGTCAAGGATGCTCTGTGCAGGGCTGTTGGCCGAAAATGCTCCTGACAACTTAAGATTCTCCCTAGGCTCTTAGCCTGGACTCTGTGCAGGGGTCTGAAGAAAGAGACTCATGCCTTTGGCTATTACAGATTTGTCCCTTAAACAGGAAGCAAAAGGCACAATGACAGCATCAAACATGTGAGACTTTCAGGGCTCTATAGTGAGACCCTGGATGTAGTGTTGGCCAGGTTTTGGTGGATAACTAGACAAAAAAAGATCTGCCTAAAGAAAGGGCCATGAAGCAGTGTGGACCAAGGATTTTTTTTTAATTGGCCTTTTGTTTTCCTTGTAAATCTTCACCTAATGAAAGCAATAAAAGAGAGTCCATGGCACACTTTGAGGTTTTTCTCACATATCCTTCCTACTTTAAAACATAGAAATTCTCAAGATGGAATCTAACTTGGAATCCATTTATGTACAACTTATCAAATAATAAGTCACAAGGTGGACAGGGGAGGTGGCCTAAGGATGAGACAGCCTAAGGGGCTAGATTTTCCTCTCCTGCTTGTTAAACAGAGTGGTCATGGAAAATTTACTGATTTTCATCCGTATCTCATCAGCCAAAATGCCAGTGTTCAGAAGGTACATTCCAAATCCATGCAAGTCAGTTCAGCTGCCTTTGGTTCAGAAAGTGTATAATGGGAAAAAGGATGTAAATAGTAAGGCCGTGGGCTGCATCCTGGGGAAATAAAGAGGAGAAAGTCCTATTACCTGGCTCCAAGAAACTAAAAGTCTAGTGGCAAAGACATAAATTTCAGAGTATGGCTTCAATACTTTGTTGTAAGTTATATATATATATATATATATATATATATATATATATATATATATATATATATGAGATTGAAAGGGAACCTAAGAGAGGAAGGGAGGGAGAGGAGAATAGAAGGAAGAGAGGGATGGACAGACAAACAATAGGAGAGTAGAAAGATTATTAGGGATGTATGGGATGTCTTTGCAGAGAGTACATTATCTGTGACCGGGGCTTGTTGTAAACCACTAATAGATGATTGTCAGATGGAGATCTTGGGGGAAAAGAATTCTAAAGAGAAGAAGCAATGCAGGTATGAAAGCAAAACAATTGCTCTCAGAAGAAAAAAAACATCATTCACTGTGCTGACTCCAGGAAATGGAAAAGGGAAATAGAAGATGATACGACCAAAAAGGTATTTTTCAGATTGTGAAGATTTTCTATGCTAAAATAATAAGAAATTAGGGCTTTAAAACTATACAGAGGGAGAATCTGTCAGGATTTAGGAAAACTAGGATTCAGAGTATGAAACATCTATATGGATTATTGGTGTTCTAATTGCCCCTACTTAGCTTCATTGAGACTCTAGGGCTATAAAACATAAGCCAAGAAATTCATGTAGCAATAAATGGAATATAACAAAGGCATTTGGAGGGGATACATAGAAATAGCCATACATGTAAACTAAATCTGCAAAAGACAATCCAAGCAAGCATGGAACAGATTCTGATCAAGGAGGATTGTGCAGATCTGAGGTTTAAACTACCGAGGGTCCCCCAGAAAGGAGGACTGGCTGTGGTATCAGAGTTAGGCTCGATGCCAGACCATCTGACCCACCTCAGCATGCCATTCACTAGACTGAAGGGGTAGACCTCTTCATTACAAAACCCTTCACAACAGGATAGAAAAACCAAAACAGCCAACATACTATATTCACTTTCCATCATAACCAACTGCTAGGTTCTCTCAGTATTGACAAAGGCAATGTCAAAAATCAAACCCTAACTAAAATGCCCTAAGGACATTATAAAGTGGATTGCAAGTGACAAAGCGAAGTTGTGAACTAAGACCAATGATGAATAATTGAAAGCAAATCATTGTAGGCAAAGGGGTGGTTCAATCAACATTCATGGTGTCTGTGTGGCAGAGAGTGCACAGGCCATGGGAAACACTGAGATAAACCCTGCATTAGCTCCTCCATAAAGGAGTTCCCAGTCTGGAGCAGGAGACAGACTCAGGCAGAACTCACTCTAATGCACTGTGATAGAGGAATTGATAAAGCACCTTTAATATTCAAAGACAAAGATGTAAGCCTTGGGATAGTATTTTCCTGGTCTATACAGAGCAAAATCTCATCCAGCTAAGAAGGATCTTTTCATGCTGAAGTTCAGTGAAATGATTTCCTGTTCCCTGCACAATAAAGATGACTTGCTCTGTATGTGGGGCGGACTCCTGGGCCAAGAGTTACACTTCTTCTGACAGGAGTCACTCAAGACTTTATATCACTGTTGACTTCTAGAACATTTGTCAGGTTTTTTCAGAAATCTTGTTTGAACAGAATGGCTTAAAAGACATTATAAAATCAAGTGTTTTTCAACATCTTTTTTCATCCCATTAGGAAGGGATTCCATAACTTTACTTACTTTCTGGATGGCTCCAGACTTTCATGAAATAGACGAGGCTCAGACAACCAGGGAAGGAGCTTGCCCCTTTCATGGGGTTATTTTAGTCTCTGCTTTGCCTATTTTTCACTAGAATGTAAAAATTTCTCCATACCATGGCTTCTTGCCCCAGTCATCTCCCTATTATCTCACAAACTCCTCAAAACAACTACAAGAGAGGCAGGGATTTTGCTCTCCATTATACCACAGTAAGACAGGAAAGAGTGAAAATGCGGAAGTAGAACTTGCACTTCCGCTGGCACTTTTTCTTCACTCACAGTGTATTACCACCTAAAACAGCTCACAGTGGGGCTAGTGAGGGACTAGAGAATCAAGCCAAGAAACAATTCCAAAGCGTCCGGGCCCGAGACTTCACAAATAAAACCTAGTCTCACTGTGAACCCTTTCCAGGAAAGAGGAATGTGGGTCCTCCATGAAAACACTACCCAGGACACTCATTGTAGTCTATGGAGATTTGACGGGAAGATCGTCTCGGACACTGCTCAAACTGCAAAGTCTTGCTCATCTAGAACTAGCTGAGATTTTTGCCAACTGTGAGTTGTTTTAGGTGGTAATACAATGTGAGTTTTTTATTGAAACAAATCACAGGAAAGTCATTAAAGCTCAAGAAGCAAAGTAGGTCTTCACTTAAGTGAGTATGAGTTCCTTTTGGTCTGGTTTTGGGCAAAAGTCATTTCATAATTAAAGTATGACTATAGCTGCCTAAGGTCCAGTGTTGCCTTGCCTGAGAGCCGGCTACAGCAGTGGAAACAGCTCCATTTTGCCTCTGCTCATAGCTGAGGCCTCAATGGTCTGTGATGTTGTGGAGCTCAGAGGCAAGAGAGTATGAACTGAAAATATCCGGGTTCCCTGAGAACTCAGTAGTAATACAATAGAGAAAGATCTCACCTGGGGATGGATGAGCCGCTTATCAGCTCAGCCATCCCTCCTACCCTCTATGAAATACTCTCTCCACCCTCAACAGCATGAGATTTGCATCATCATAACATCAAACACAAGGTCACACAGCCCCTTTAGTCACTCAGTGCTCCTTCCTTCTCATTACTGTGTGCACGCAATAAATAGCGGCTAACAGGGAGAGTCTTGGTTATTGCCCACTCTGAGACACTGACTTTCTGGTCCCCTATATGCTTTGAATTTACCCAAGTCTATTATTGTCTTTTTCCTTTTTGCCTTGCTGTTGACCTTTCTGGGAAGTTAGAAGAAATAGGTCTCTAATAGTCCAGTGCTGTGGGTTCAGCATAAGTGGTGAATTATGCCTATTGTCTGCCTTCTAGCCAGGAAGAGAGAGAGATGAGTATGTACAGATTATGCTAATCCTTAGCAGATGGATGGATGCCCAACTAGAGCTTGAAACAAATAATGGGAGCACAGAAAGAAGAAAGGTTTAGTTCTAATTTATGTCATAAAATGATAAATGAAGGACCACATTCAAGTTCTTGGCCAGTCATTGAGTCCAGCCAGCCTTAATCACACAGCAAAACCTATTAGCATTATGTGGTAGAGAGATTTTAAATTTCTGTGATGGTTCATAACTCCTTTCCTGAAAAAAAAAATCTTCTACAATTTAAGTTGTGAACTCATACTTCCACAGGGGTCACATAAGACTGCAGAGAAATGAGCCCCGCTTTCATTGACTGCCCAGCTGAGTGAGCTCAGCAGGCATCAATTGCCTTTTTAATGTTCTCATTGAACATCCTGCCCCCCTCAAAGTGCATGGGCTTCTATTTCTGAGATATCTTAGAACCCAAAGGGAAGTTTTGCATTTGTAGAAGGATCAGTGTGACACAGGATAAAGAATCTCAGTAGCCTTGACTTGAGATGGTAGTTAAGGATCCACCTACAGGATCTGGAGAAAAGGAATCAGAAAAGAGAGACATGGACAAACAAAGAGGCAGAGACAGAGAAAAAGGGAGAAAGAGAGACAGAGAGAACTTGAATCTAGTCTACTGCCTGAAAGCCTTCCCATACTTCATGTTTCATGTCTCCGTGAGACTGGTAGCGATGAGCTACTACTCAAAGTCTACTCTAAAGTAGACCATAAAAGATGGGATCACAGGGTAGGATCATAACAGAGAACTCTCCTTTTTTTTAGACAAGGTCTCCCTTTGTAGTCCAGGTTGGCCCTGCACTCACTGTGTATGTAGCCCAGGCCAGCCTTGAACTCACAGCAATCCTCCTGCTTCTGCCTTTTGAGTTCTGGGATTACAGGTGTGAGCCACCACACCTGGCATTGTCATATGTGATTAGTGGGATCGAACTCAGGACCTTGCACTTGCCAGACAGGCTCCAGAACCACTGAGCTAAATCACCAACACAAGAGAACTCTCCTTTAAGAAAATATTTTTAGCATTCTGAGAGGCTAGGGAAGAAGGATTCCAAGTTTGAGCAAGGACAATTTGGCAATATAGTGAGAACTTACTGCAAAATTTTAAAAACCAAATAAATGGGCTGGGAATGTAGCTTAATGAAAATAGATCCTGAGTTCAATTCCCAGGACTACTGCAGGGTCAAGGGAGAAGAAAAGTAGATTTGACAAAGAAAATATGAAAATATTCTCAGTAGGATTAAGACCATAAAGAGAGAAATATTTGCTTCTCCTTGGTGATGAATTGAGTTTCTTGCTAATGACTAGAACATGGATTCTGCAGTTTCTGAATGTCACCCTAGCAGCTATCTCAGATTCTCAAGGTGGCTGCAGGTTGGACTGGAGGTCCCTAGCATCTAGGTTCTCTTCTTGTCTGCATATTCACCAACTCAAAACCTGCTCATATTTTTGTCTTCGGCTCCCTGATTCCAGCCTGAAGAATTCCCTCACCTATACTTGTGGGAACAAGCACTGTAGCCTCTGATGGCCTGTGGGTCCTTAATGCAACTTATTCTAGCATCACACGGTCAATAAAACACTTACATATTGGCAGAGAAAGTATCATCTGCATTGTATCTATTAGAGTCCTGAGGCTCAGAGAAGAGAGATGGAGTCTGATAAGCAGCTGAAGCCAGACACCTGGGGAGTACTGGGATTCCTGCTAAAATCTGGCCCATCACCCTAATCCACCCTTTTGCACATTCCTTCCTTGCTTGAGAGAAGCCCATTTCATTTACTTAATAGCAACTGAGTGTTAGTTTCAATATATCTCTGTCCCAAACAGGTGACCCACCCAAAGTTTTAGTTTTCCTTGAAGATTACAGTGAATCATGTAGGTCAGATTGTGTAATTTTGTATTAAACAGAGGAGAGGTTTTTTTAGCTGGTTCCACATTGTTCAACTTTACCTAAATGTAAGGCTTCCTTCACTCATTTCTAGTTTCTTTTTCTCTTTGTTCTCCTTGTTCTCCTTCTCCTCCTGCTCCTCCTCCTTTTTCTATAGGCTTTTCTATTGTAAAATCCTTATGATCACCTTTGACCTTTTATGAGAAACTGTTTACATTGGTGTTTTATGTGGGAGAATTGACCAAATTACTTGTGGATGATTAGAGAGTTTCCAGACAACAGTTGTCAATAAACTTTGTTAAACAGGAATGAAAAAGACATCTACCCCCTTGGTTCCAAGCACTCAGGACACTTCTTGCATTACCTAGACAGGGCAGGTCAGTGATTCATTGCTAATTTCACTCTTTTTAGTTTCCTTCTTGGACCTTAACAAACTCAAACAAAATTACTCAGCAAACACATTGTCCAAGTACATGTTCAAGTTTTCCTAGCTTAGGCCTATATAACTTAACCATTAAGGTTTTCCATTCTTGTATCTCTAGCTGTAGATAATTCAAAGGAGTTGGAGAAGTTGAATGATTGAAGTTTAATACTAAGAACTAGCAGTGGGAGGTGGCAGAAAAGAGAATTTTAGGATGAAAGTAAAATATGACATGAGATTGAGGGAAAAACAAGAACGCTGAAGTACTTTTCTGACTTACTGCTCCAACCTTTCTCCATTTTGAAACTTCTTGATTTACTGTATCTATATCATAGAGCCATTTAAATATTAGGCTTTCTCTTACAAGGCAATTTTAAGTATTTTTTTTAAAAAAAACTTCTAATTGAGTAGAGATGAATAGAGGTAGTGCTTTCTTTGCAGATTTTCTGAAGAGTGAATCAGAAGATAAACAACTAGAAGTCACTGTATCCTTACAAGAAAAAAATCTCAACAAACCAAAAGCCATCACCTTTCTTAAACCACCAGAGAACTAAAGTTGCAAGTTAAATATCCACCTGGATATCCAGAGTGATAGATGTATCCAGAGAGACTCAACTGAGATCTTCTGGCCTTTTCACATCAGATGCTGGAGCAAACAATGAGAATATTTGCCTGGCAGTGCTGCTGAACGGCTAGAGAGAGAGAGCCTGGACAGATTTTAGTCTTATACATAGTAGGACAAATGTTAGTTTGATACATAGTAGGCACTGCCCTGACACATTTACAACCAGAAGTCTCAGATTTTTATGTTAAGATTCAGGAAGGATCATTTCCTGACGGCTCTTAAAGTTGGGAGGGAAAATTAATTATTGTGAAATATAGGCAGATTCTTCTCCATAGCAGAGGCCTGTACTTTATAGAACATAACTTGTCTAGAAAATTACCTCAAAGGAAAAGAATTCTCTGTCCAGTCATCTTTAGCCATCTCATGTCAAGTAAGGAACAGAGAGGCAGCATAGAAAAGTCTATAAAGGTCAGGGTTTAATTCAAATAAATGGGGAATTTTTGAGTCAGGGAAGAGAATTTGCACACAGACAAATCTATTAGAGTTCAACATTTTAATGCCCTTTGTCAGAAACTGGTAGATTAAACATACAGAATGTCAATAAGATGACTTAAAGAAAATGACTATGTTATTGCACATATACAAACAAGGGTCTCATCCATAAGATACAGGTCAATTAATAGTGTGAGACTTTAATGAGAAGATAATATAACGTCTTTCCTCCATTCCTTACTACTGTACCAGCAAGATTCCTGGATCACAAGATGACAGCAAGACAGAGACAATTTGGGATCCAGTAGTACTTAAGGAAACCCAAAGTCAAGAGGAGAGAAAATAACAAGAACCCTAGAAGTCTTCTCAAGACTCTGGCCAGATTAGCACCAATCTTCAGATTAAAAGTCTATCTGTGTTCTCTATATGACCCAAAATAGTATGTAGGGCTTTCTACAACAACATCAAAAGTTTACAAAGCTCTCTGAAACTAGAGGAGAACAGAGTAGAGGGGAGACCAGACAAGAATCAAGCCAGAGTCAGACACACTGGCCCTGGGATCAGCCAGGGATTCTTAATAACTGAGAATATTAAAAGCATGTCAAGAGCTCTAGAGCAAAAAACAAAAACATTTGAGTGACCTAGGTAAGGAGATTAGAATTTTAAGATAGAATAATAAAGAAATGCTAGAGGTAAAAACAAAATAATAGGAGTGAAGAATGTTTCCATGAGTATGCCGTCAGGCACAGCACAGTCACAAAGAGATTTAGTGAGCTTGAGATTAGTCAATAGAAACTTCCCAAACAAAAGGAAAAGGAAAAAAAAGAAGGAAAAAAAAAAGACTGAGCGGCAATATCCAAAAGTATGACATGTGAGAAATAAAAATATCATAAAGAGCACAAAAGCCATTTCAGAAATAGTGACTAATTCAAAAATTAATGCCAGAAGCCCAACTGCCAATCTAGGAATCTTAAAGAATGCCAAGTAGGATAAATATCCCAATAACAGATGAGCACAAACAAGTAGAAATCATACTTAGGTACATTATATTCTACGTGCATAAAACAAATGTGTGGAGAAAATTTTCTAAGAAACAAAAGTAAAAATATTAACAAGGATAAGAATAAATACAGACTTCTTGTCAGACACTGTGTAAACAAGAAGAAAGGAGAGTCAAACACTTCGTGTATTTGAAGAAAAATCTACCTACTTGGCATTCTATATAAGGCAAAATTACTCTTCAAGAGTAAAAAGGAAATACTTTATATTCCAACTTTATAGAAATTCATTGTCAATAGATGTGCCATTAAGGAAATGCTAAGAGAGCTTATTCATGAACTAGATACATAATATAGGTCAGAAACTTGAGTCAACAAAAAGAAAAGAAGAGAGAAAAAAAGGAGTAAATGGGCATCAATAGTATTTTGATTTTTCTCATTCATCTTTAATTAATTTAAAAGAGCCCTGCATTAGGGTACTGGGCTAGGGAAATCAAAGATACCAGTGCTGAGAGGGGCAGAATGAAAAATGAAGGGGTGGGGGGAAGGGATGTAAAAATGAAACAAAATGTGTTATGTCCATGTGCCAAATCTCCGGAAGTAATGTAAACATTATATACAGCAAACAAGTATGAATTCAAAAGACATATATTCTACATGTGAAGCAGGATAGTATATTTTGAAAGTGGACTTAGTTTAATTTAATATTTCTATTGTAAACTCCAGAATAACTGTAAGTATTTTAAAAGGAAAAACTGATATATAAAGAAAAATGAAAAAACATCAGAAAAACTGATATATAAAGACAAATGAAAACATTAAATGTATAAAATACTCGAAGCCACAGAACACACAAAACAACGAGAGCCAATTGCAATGAAAACAGTTTTACAGATGGTCACTGTTCTATTTATCAAACTATATCAATTTACTCTAAATGTGACTGGCCTAATTACAGCAGTTAAAAGACAGATTGACAGAATGGGTTAAAAATAAACCTAGGCATCATCTATAAGTTGGTTACATGTTCTACCTGAATGTGAACTCATTCTGATAGCTAAAAGTAGAAAGATGTACTGGACTAACACTAACTTGAAAACAGTTGCCTCAAGCTGACTTCTGAACGAGACAGATTATAAGGAATAAATAGAGGGATTAAATAATGATAAGATATCAATTCTATAAGAAGACAGTGTCATAAATG
>PVIR01034189.1:0-17355 GCA_004026965.1 Petromus typicus
TTTTTTTTTAATTATCTTTATTGGTACATTAAATATACACATCATGATTGCACTCCATAATGGGGATTTGTACCAGTATAAGACACAACTTAATTCTCATTTTTTCCCATAGCCCCACCCACCCTACCACCCCCCCATATATATAAAATTTGTTTCCTTACTTTTTTGTTACAATCTCAACATTGTCCCCTTTCATCTTTATGAAATTGTTTTACAGAGCATTTCTGATAATCAGAAATCTCAAAAGCAGTGGGTCTGGACTTAAGCAGATGCAGAAGATAGCCAGTTCAGTACAGGAGAGACCACTGCATGCATCCCAGTACTCCAGCCACTTACAAAGGCAAAAGAGATGAGAGAAAATGCAAATCAAGGACAGATGCTCATGGCAGCACTTCCCACATACACATAGCAACATGACATGCTGAGCAGATCAGGAGGAAAACACCAAGTACTTCACGGCCTGTGAATGTACTCCAGGGGTACAGCACTGGCCTAGCATGTGTCAGGCCCCAGGTTCCAGCCCTAGTGCCACCAGAAATAAAAAAGTAACAGAAGAACCTAGGCTCGACTTAGTGTTGGTCACAGAAGGACTGGGTAGAAGCATTTCTGGAACTTTCTATTCACATCTTTGCCTACCTTCTTCCTCCTAGCCAGGTGACACATGCCCTGTCCACTGTTCCATTGTCCAGATTATTAGTCCTAAACAGGAGGGTCCATAGTACCCTCACTGATCTCATGGTAGAACTTCAAGATCTTTCTCTGGGACAGGCACTGGTGGCCCAAGAGGGCATAACATGCCTGCTAGATGCCCCAACCCCTCCTTGGTAAGCACCTGGAAATTACTTACTCTCAGTTTTGATCACAGTCAAAAGTGTGAAACTTGAGAAGTGATGGTCTAGGAACTGTCCTTCAGCCTTTCTAGCACTTGCTTACCTTATCATCATCCTAGGTCACTGCAGCCACTGTCCACCACACTGCATGAGACTTCAAGCCCCAGCTCGAGGGCAATCACAGCTGGGCATCAGAGTTGTGTACTTGTCTCCTCGATACCAAAGCCACTACAGATACTCATGGAGGCCAGCAGCTAATAGCAAATGGTACAGAGAGTGGGGTGGAGCCCATCAAGTCTCAAAGGTAGCCTTTGAGTGGCTAGAGATGGACCCCCCTCTGCTCAAGACTAAGGATGAAATGACATAGGTCCCAGGATCTTGAAGGCTGCATCCAGAGTGCACCTCCCCAGAGTCTGCTATTTAACATCCCTGTTTTCTCACAGGTGGATGAGCTCATTTCCCTCCCTTGTCCTCTACCTCTTCATTGCTCAACCAAGAACTTAGGTTGATTAGGAATTTGTCCCTCCCCAGGTGCAGCCTTTCTCTTACTGTGTGGTTCTCAAGGAACCAGGATGTCTTCAGCTGAGTTAATTCTGGAGTGTCACAGCATCACAGGACCATTGAGGTTTTAGCTGTGACCAGAGGCAAAAATGGAGTTATGTCTTGACATGCCATAGCTGGCCCGGAGGCAGGAAAACTAGGCCTAACCATAATTTAATTGTGAAATGATTTTTCCCCAAAATGATGTAGGATGGCATGGCTTAAAGAGATTATCAGTGAGAACAAGGAAACAATGACACTCAGGTCAGCAAGGCATGTCTCATGCAGGACAGCCACCCACTGGCAAGGCCGAAAGGTAAGAATGGCTCTAATTTTGTGTATGCATCACTATTATGATTCTCACTACCCAACACAGCCTGAGTTAACATTTCTAAACAGCTCATTGGCCAGTTGCCACAAGAGTAGCTCATGGAAGGTAGGGGAAGACTTGGAGGAGGGCAGAGAAGCATGGAGAGCCCAGGCTGACCCTTTGTGACTCAAGCAGCTATGGGGAGTGGTGGTACACCTGGCTGCAGGGCTGGCTGCAGGGCTGGTCAAGCAGGCGGGAGCTCAGTGAGGCCTGTTCTCCCTAGAGCCTCATATTCTGCCACCCGGGGCAAGGCTCTTCCTTGACTCCTCTCTTTTCTCAAGTTCTTGACACGCAGGCTGCCTCCATCCCTAAGGGAAATAAACTACAGGAATATCTTCAGCAGATCTGCCCATGAAGAAGGTAACATTCAGTTGAAGGATCAGTTGTGGCCTCCACCCTCATTCCCTCTAGTCAAGGCTTCCAGAAGCAGTGTGGGAAAGTGTGTACTGCATTTACCAGAGTTCTCCTGAGGAATAGGTTCCTGCATTCAGAGAGGCTATACATCTCCAAGTCTTGGTTCTAATCAAAGAACAAGAATGGCCTTGTCCTTCAGAAAAAGATGGCAGTGCTTAACCAACTGTCCAGGAATTGTAGACTGTGACCACTGTCTCTGGAGTTCTGAAGAGCCTGGTATCAAGGAACCCTGAACCCCCAGCCTGTGTATTTTAGTCCATCTGGGAAGCAGCTAGGTCTGTGTGGTGAAGCCTAGGACTGGACACCAAAGAGGGAACAAGGCTGAAAGAAGTGGCAACTGCTAGCCTGCATGAGCACTGGGGCCTGGATAGGCATTGCAGAGGGAAGAAGCAGTGGGTTCTGGAAGCTGCCCAGGGGAGCGATCATGGCCACACTGTATGGTCAGTGGGCGGCCACATCTGCACACAGTGTGTGGATTAGCTGGTAGGGATGGAGGAGGAGGATCTCTGTTTGACTTTCCTGACCCTGCCTGCATGTGGTGGGCCAGGAAGGGAAAGCATTATTGACCCTCATGAGATCACAGAGGCAGCTGTGCAAGCCCCACCCACTTCCTAGGACCCTGTTTGTGTTGCCTTCCTTGGACCCTGTCCAAACTCCAAGAAACCTGAGACCAGCTGGCCAGGGGCCAGGGGGCTCTGACAGCTCAGGGATACCTCCCATGCTCCCCCAGAAGCCAACAGGACATGAAGGTCTTAGGCCTCCTCTTGCCTCCCACTGCTGAATGTCCCCTCCCAACCATGGTGGTTCCCAGGCCCTCAAGGATCCAGTCTGAAAAGATGCAGGCTGGTGGTACCTACTACACAAGCTGGAGGCTGGGGGTGTGGGGTGAGTGGACAGCTGATGTGTGTGCCTGTGGGCACTACTCAGAAGTGAAGTTCTTGGGCCTGGGGTTCAAGAGCCCAGTTCTAACCAAATTTTGAGCCTCCTCTACTTTATGTATGTGTGCAAAAGCCATCTTTCCAGGAAGGGGATAGAACTTTTGTCAGTGTACCTAGAAGCATAAGAGGCCAGGGACCCAGCCCTGACCAAGTATAGAGCCCTTACCGTCTGACAGCAGGTTCTAGACCAGGCAAAAGATGCAGAGGGGCTGCGGCCAACCCTCAGAGTCCTGAGCTAAGTCCTTTTTTCCATAAGTCGCTCTTTAAAAGATGTTTCTGGTGTCTAGAGGCAGCAAAAACCTTTTAGTTCTCAGGAAGCCCCAAGGGCAGCTAGGAGATCCCTATCCTGTGGATTGGGGAGTGAAGACAGGACCCTGGATGACTGAGAGGCTGAGTTCTGGTCTTTCCTGCCCCTTTGGGCAAGTCCTTTTGGTCTGCCCACAGGCTCTGTGGTCTGGCTCAGTTCAGTCGAATTCTTTCTTGCCCTAGGCCCCAAGTGGTTAACAGGCTCCTTCCTGCTGGCTCCCTGCCATCCTCTCAGAACTTGCCCCACCTGCCAGTCTGTGAGCCTCCCAGGAGCTTCAACACCACTGGATCCCTTGGAAGACCCTGGGCTCTGGGAGGAGCCCCCAGCAGGGAGGAAGCTCAGAATCTCTTCTGAGTAAGACCCCCATGCCACCATGAAGAGCTCAGCGCAAGCTCAATTTCAGGACCCTCCTATGGAGTCCCAGGACAAGCGTCCACCACGAGAGCAACCCCCAGGAGAGTGCTCACTTGAGGACCTGGATCTCGACGTGGTCCCCAGTACACACACATTATACATAGGCCACCTGAACCCCCAGTTCTCAGGGCCCGTGCTTGCCTGCCTGCTGCGAGACACCCTGGAGCGGCTAGAGCTGCCAGTGGCTCGAGAGCACATCCAGGTGGTGAGGCACCCGAGGAACGCCTACGCCCTGGTGCAGGTGGTGTCCCGCAAGGCGACCCTGGCCTCCCTCCACTGGCGCCTGCGGATGGCCTTGGAGGAGCAGCTGATCCTCAAAGAGCTGACAGCTCGAGGGAAGGAACTGGTGTTGAGTGAGGGGTGGGGATCAGCCCTAAACCACAGAGAGGTAAGTGAGACTTCCTCAGGTGAGCCCCAAAGGTCCACTGGGGAAGAGGCCAGTGTATAGGTAGCCTAGGGACCTGGGGACAGGTGTGCAGACTTGGGGCTGTGCTTCTTCACTGTCCTGAGCTGGTACTGCTGCTTTCCTCAGAGGGGCTCTGGCCATCCCCTGGGTGACGCAGGGACAAGTGTGGGCTCTCTGCAGGCTCTTCTCATCCCACTCCCAGGCCAGGGCCGCCCTCAGGCACACACGATCCTGTCCTGCCTGACCCACTCCATTTGTTTGATGGACAAATGCTAACACCCATTCTATGTTGGGGAGGGTAAGGTAAAACTAGAGGCCTGCGTCCTGCCCTCCACCTATGTGCAGAGCAGCACACCTCCAGTCACAGAGCCGTAAGACACTGGGAGGGCATGGGCAGGTTTTTTAGTGCTCGCTAGTGACAAAATCGCAGGCAATATGAAATACAGACTGGGACTGAGGGAGCTGAATAGGCCTGCAGAGGAAAAGGTGTTTAGGCAGAAAGACTAGCACATGCAAAGGGGTGAGGATGAGAGGATGTCATATTTTCAGGGCAGACAGCTTATTGTCTCCCAAAGCCCAGGCTGCAGGCTTCAGAGATGCTGAGAAAGGAAGCAGGGCCATCATGCAGGGCCCAAGTCCCCATGATTTTGATCAAGGCAGAGAAGGGCTGGCTTTGCTACGGGCTGGAGGTCACAGACTATCTTGTTCTTCCTTCTCCTTGTACTACAAACCATTGCAGAACTAAACAGCTCCATGACACCTCTCAGCACGTGCATGTCTGCTTTCCTGTTAACATGCTGATCCTGGTTCTGAGTCCCAGAGGTTGTCTTCCCTGGGGAGCTGCAGGTCTGGTGGGGCAGTGCCTTCATCGTGCATCAGCACGCACCGACTCTCAGCCCCAGGGTAGAATCAGCTCAGAGCCAGGGAAAGGCTGTAGGGGGAAGACTGTCACTCAAGGGAGAGTGACCAAGGTGATGTGCGGGGAGAGGGCTCTGGTGAAGGTAGGCTGATGAGGCCCACACTAGCAAAGTGGTCATGAGGACTTGTAGTGTCCAGTGCTCTGGAACATGGCCAAAGGGGAAGGAGAGGAAAGCTGAGATTCAGGAGGATGTCTCAGTGGCCCCGGAAGTGGCAGGAGATATCAGGAAAGGGGTAAATCTCAGTTTAGGGAGCTTCCACTCTGCATAGCACCCTTAGGGAGCCGAGGAATCAGCTGGGCAATGGCCTCAGACCTATCAGCAGTCCACATGAGAAAAGACTTGTCTACAGGTATACCAGCTCCTGGCCTTGGGAAAGAAACATCTCTTCTCCTTACCCACACAGGCATCTCATAGCCTGGGCACCCAGCCCTGACCAGAAGCTGGTTTAGACACTTGAGCAGCTGAGTGGCCACAGAAGGGTGGTTAGATGGGGTCCCTCAGCCTGGAAGATCAGCTGTGTAGACATCAGTCAGGGGTGCAGTTGGGGATGCACAATTTGTCTCAAGGCAGGGACTCTTGACCTCTTCCTGGAGCCATACATCCTGTTCTTGATCCCCCACCCCAGCAGGAGGAGGACAGTGGCCCAAGCCCGGGGCCCAGCCCTAGGCCCAGCCCAGGCTCCAGTGTCCCACCAGTTCAGCCTGCAAATTTTTCACCTAATCATCCCTGGGCCTGGAGGCGTCAGATTTACCAAAACCGGCCCA
Source organism: Petromus typicus (assembly GCA_004026965.1). Taxonomy (NCBI): domain Eukaryota; kingdom Metazoa; phylum Chordata; class Mammalia; order Rodentia; family Petromuridae; genus Petromus; species Petromus typicus. Next base: position 5,904 of record PVIR01034189.1, read on the forward strand.
GGGGTGTGTGCTCAGACAGCGCCATCGTGCACCAGGAGATCCTGGGCCAGGAGCAGCTCTTCCAGGGGGCCTTCCTGGGCAGCGAGACAAGGAACATGGAGTTCAAGCGGGGAAGCGGGGAGTACCTGAGCCTGGCCTTCAAACACCATGTACGGCGTTATGTGTGCGCCTTCCTCAACAGTGAGGGCGGCAGCTTGCTCGTGGGCGTCGAGGACAGTGGCCTGGTGCAGGGTATCCGCTGCAGCCACCGTGATGAGGACCGAGCACGTCTACTGGTGGATTCCATCCTGCAGGGCTTCAAGCCTCAGGTCTTCCCTGATGCCTACACTCTCACCTTCATCCCTGTCATCAGTACCTCCACCACCAGTGTGCCCCTCAAGGTGAGCCTGCAGGGTGAGCAGCAGGTGGGTGGCCTATGCTTTCTCTCCAGTAGGAGAGCAGGGGGTTGGGAAAGGAGCCTTGCCCGGCTGCATTGTAGGGCTAGGCACAGTGAGGAGCAAGCAGGGTGCACTAGGGCTGCCACTGACAAGTGCAGCCCCTGCCAGAGCCACCGTTGTCCCTACCAAGGTCGTCCGCCTGACTGTGCACACCCCCAAGGCCCAGAGTGAGCCACAGCTGTATGAGACTGACCAGGGAGAGGTGTTCCTGCGGCGAGAGGGGAGCATCCAAGGCCCACTGTCCGTCAGTGCTATACAGGAGTGGTACAGACAGGTGAGGGGCTCGGGCCAGGACAGGCGAGGGCCGGGCAGAAAAACGTCCCTTCAAACACTTGGCAAGCAGTCTGGGTCTTGCCTCCCCCCATAAGCAGACATAGGGGCTTGGATTGAAGCCCACCTTAAGTTTGAGAGCCAAAGAAGAGACCCACATGGATGTATGTCTCTCTATGTCTCTGTCTCTGGCTGTCTCTGTCCCCTGGTATTGACAATTGTACTTCTGCACTGACCTATGTCTCCAGCCATTTTTTAAGACAGAATGTAAACTGCCCAAGCTAGACTGAGACATATGATCCTCCTGCCTCAGCTTCCTAGAATGCTGGACACAGTGTCTTTAAAAGTCCATGTTCTAGTTTCCACGGTGCCCACTACCTCAAAGTGATCAATTAAGAACTCCACTGTTGAATGCCTAAGGAGCATGGTGGAGTTCTAAATAACAAAGAAACTCCTAGGCTGTGCTCTGCATGTAGGGAGCCCTAAGAGAGGAAACAAGTGCTAGACACAGACCCAAGGAGGCTCCTTTCCAAATGGGCAGATGGCAGGGAGCTGAGAGTGAAGGAAGGATGTGGCCAGGTGGCCAGCCCTGCGGAGGCCACAGGGCAGCACTCCATCCCAGCTGCCAGACCCCAGCGCCCCCTGGCCAAGGGACCTGGGTTCTTATCTAGTAGATAAGGCCGCCCAGGTTCTGACTCACCCCAGGGAGAGGGTGACCTTCTGGGGGCAATGTTAGACTGGTCATCTGCTGCTACACTGTCTCCTCAGAAGTGGACAGTGGAGGTGGGCAAGCTGGAGGCAAAGATGAAGGTGCTGACAGAGGAGAAGGAGCAGCTTCAGCAGCAGCTGCAGTATCAACTGCAGCAGCACCATCCTGTGTCCTGCACCTGCTGCGTGCTGTGAGGCCCTGCAGCAGGCAGGCAACATGGTGCTGCTGTGCTGGGCAAGGTGGGTAGTGCCAATGGACTGAGTCTAACTGATAAAACACATCTGGACCTGACAGAGGGTGGCAGGACATCCAGCCTCCTCTCCACTGCACATCCAGCTGCCATGCATGTGGCCTTGCCCTGAACAAACCCAGTCTACAGAGCTGAGAACTCCTCTTATGCACATCCCTAAAGCATTTTGCTTTCAGAATGAACTTGGCCACTGATCCTACAGCTGAGCTCTAAGGTACCATCCTTCTCCCTAAATGTTCCTTTTACCAACACTGGAATCCATGACCCCAGTCCCCTAGATGGCCAGAGAGAATCTGTCATCTCGGGAAGATCTCTCACAGCCAGCAAAGTATATTTGGTATTTGTGGCTATGGGATAAACAGGACACTGCAGCCCAACCGTGACTTGCTGGAACTCGTAACTGTCACAGTGCCCTAATAAATTATATGCTCCTGAAATGTACGTGGTTATTTCTAGGGCAGTTGGTTGGCCAGCTAAATGCGGTTGGATCATCAGTCCCTTGTTCAGGCCATCTCTACCCAAGAGGCTGAGCCACACAGAGCCTAGCGTGGGCTCCTGCCACACAGACCTATGGGGGACGGAAAGCAGTCACTTTCTGCTGGGTGCTGTCTTAAGACCAGGTTCCTGGGATAAGTCACCTGCCTCTTCAGTTCACCTGTACAACAAGGACAGGCAGGGGCATGTTGTCATCATCAGGCAGTGCCCCACATCTGTAGTGGCTGTGGCACAGAGTAGCTCCTGCTCTAAAAGGCCTGACTCCCATTCTAAGCCCCTCTTTGGCCCTGGGAAGGATTCCTGCTCTAGCCATTCCCTGCCATTTCCACTGAGCAGACTAAAACCAAAGTCTCACCCTGCACACCCATGCTCCCTCTTCATCCAGGGTGAAGGTCCCAGTGACCCTAGTCCCTCCCACTGTTCTTGTGACAGCCAGACTCAAGGCCTTAGCATTGCGCTGACTGTAATTCTCTTTTCCCAGAGAGTTGCATGACTCCCGTTTCCTCTGTACCTTGAAGTCTATGCCCAACCTTCTTATTCACCCTTTTCAAATTGTATCCTTCCCCCTCTTCTGCTTCCATCCTTGCTACAGCACTGTCATACTGCCATTTCCTCCATTAAAATGTATATTCCAGGGGACAGGCTGTGCCATCTGGCTTTGGCTCTTTTTCCTCCTGCAGTCCTGTGTGCACAGCCAGCACTGTGGGGTGTGGTTGGTTGGACCCTGCAAAGCCCTGGAAAGCCATGTTGGTCCCTTTCCTCAGAATGGTTATAAAGGTGGCCAGAGGTGAGCTCCCTGAGGGCAGGAACCTGACCACAGGAGGTTCTTCTAATCCACCCAGGGGTGCGCCCCCCTTAGCAGGAGGAATAGTGGACTGTGGGTGGGAGAAAGGTTGGTCACACTGCTTCATTGTACTCTAAGCCCAAAGACGAGTTTGCAGAGGAAATGAAGAGGTTTCAGCTTAGTCTGTGAGAAGTGCACGAAGGCACCTTGTTCTCATCCCAAGGCTAAAGGCAATGATGGCCATGGGCCAGTGTGCGGAAGGACAAATGGCAGCCCCATTCTCTGGCTCTTCCTGAGGTATAAGCTGGGCCAACTGATGGCACACCCCATATAGATATGGCCCCCTATAAGATATCATATATCAGCAGGTCAGGGCTTTACCACTGATGAGCACCTTGGCCTGAAGCCTGAACTATGACTCAAGAGAATCCAGATGCTTCTAGAGGGTGCCTGGGTGTCACTGCCACCAAGCCATCGTATTTCACTTTGGAAGAAAAAAGCCTGATATGGAGACCTTGAGCTGCTAGGCCTGTCCTCTGGAGGCTCAGCTGGGAGAAAGCAGTCCTCTGGCTACGATAGTCCTTGGTCAGCCACACCCAGCTGTGTTGTGAGCTGCCACCAGTGACAGTAAAGGAAGGACCCTTGTACAAGACAATCTGTACTTCCTCCCGGTCAGGCAGCACAGCATTCAGTGCCCACGCACTTTTCGTCTTCCTTGATACCTGAGAACCAAGATGGAAAGCCTTGCTGGATAATTTCAGTTCCTATGAAGAAAGGTTCCTCTCTTAGTTCTCCACAGTCAAATGGCTACCTGGGAGCTGCTGCCCTAGAGGAATGCCCAGTGTCTCTGGCAGTGTGCTCTGATTTTCCCACCTGGCCAGTGAGCAAAAGAATAAAAAACAAAGCAATTCTCAAATGCTGCACTATTTATTTCTTAAGTTAGAATACACATCAAGTCCAGCCAGAATAAAGTGAGCACATGGCTGTGCCATTTATTCACCACAGTAAGAAAATAGCGCTCCATATTGCATCTCACCTACAGTTAACACCATTCTGGAAGAAGAAAGTACTCTCAAGTCAGAGCCATCTATACATGAGAGGGTTCAGGGGTAATCTCCCCAAAGGTGTTTTTCAGTGACCCCTTGATGCAAGGAGTGTCCCCAGCCCCAGAAACAAGCAGCAGCACAGGGGTTTAAAACCACACTTCAGAGACACAGACTTCTCATGGCTACATGTGATATCAAACTGTCCCTTTGGATGACGAGAACCAGCCATAGTTGACAGCAAGAGTCCCCATCAACTCGGAACAACACTGAGGTTTCAGCTCTGGTTTCATGGCTCTTAAGAGTTAAGCAGCGCACTCAGGTTACCAGCACCAAACGTCGTCAGAGGTACGAGCTGCAAGGACCTTCTGGTTTTGGCGAGTCCACATGGCACACTGCAATGGCCCAGGAACCCATAGGAAAGCAACAGCAGTACACTCGAATCCATGATGACGCGAGGTAGTTGGAGAAACAAGGTTGATGCGCCCTCTACCAGCCCCACCATCAGCTGCTGACCTGATGTCCGGCTTCTCATCTCAAATGAGAAGTACAAAGGAGCTGTACACACAACAGGCAGTACATCCTGTCAAAGAGCCAGGATACATGGTGGCACATGCAAGTGACAGTTTTCCAAATGCCTTTCCCCATAATAAAATAATCTTAATAAAAACATAATTTAAAGGAAGTATCAAGGGAGGGAAGGATGGCGGAAAAAAAAGAATGAAGATATATCATGTACAGGTACAAATTCTCTATGATGAATGCGATCATTATATATATATCTAAAATGTACCAATATAATTTAAAAAAAAATAAAAGAAGTGTCAAAAGCCAAGTGTAAAATGACAGCTGTAAACTCCATCAAAGTCAAAGGTTCTCTTGAATCATCCCTGTTTAAAAAATTTAAAAAAGCAGTTACATGATGCATATTAAGTACAGAAGTTAAAAATTTCAGTCAGTTGTCATGGGAAACAATGCCTGTTTTTCAGGAGTCTAAGATAAATAATTAGAAGCTAAAATTATAATTCCTGCAGAATCGCATATTTCAAGACCTTACAGCAACTTGTATCTTACGAGGACCCTGCCCTGCCACCAGGCCAGGCTAGGACCTACTAAGATCCCATGCTCTCACTCAGACCCCCGATTCCCAACACCCTTCACCCTCAGATGTTTTTACCAGCACAATCTGTACATCTGACTTTTTGTTTGTTTGCTTCAAGACAAGATCTTGCTATGCAGTTCAGGCTGGCCTCAAACTCACTGTGATCCTCCTGCCTCAGCTCCCTGAATGCTGTGACTACAGGCTGTACTTCTGACTTTTACATGAACAGCAGTGACTATATTTACTATTTTAACAACTGATAAAGCCTGCCACTAAAACATAGACATTCAAAGTCTATTCAATAAATGCTCAGCTTTTACAAAATTTCTGAAATACACAACATCAAACACCATGCTATCTGCAAGCAGTATCTTTCTGAGGCGCTTCCTGAGGAAGACTTGAGGTGCTGCCAAACTGGCATGACTGCTACCTCCTTCACCATCTCCAAGTAGAGCTGCATGAACAACAGGGCCTAAGCACCTAGTCAACCTAGTGTGTCAAACTGGCATCTGCAAAAAGCAATGGGCCATAGGATATCTGCTAGGACAACTGTACAGTGACTAGTGTCCCCACTATCTTCCCAAGCAGGGCAGCCCACCCATGCCCACACCAGCCTTACTACGTCCATTCTCTGGCAGATACCTCTAGCACTAAATTTTTACCATATGCTTATAACCCTCATGTGAATCACCATAAAAAATAACAAAGCTTAAACTGATCACTTGGGCTGATAAGGCAGCTCAGAGGTAGAGTGCTTGCTTAGTCTGCATGAGGTCCTGGTTCAATCCCCAGTACCGAGGGGAGAAAAAAATCACTTGACATTACCAGATCAGTCGTGATTTATTGATGGAAACTTCAGTTCAGTGATTTCAGAGTCAGGGGAGCTGCTCCCACTTCTGTCACTGTAGGTGTCCCTGAGGATGCAGAAGGCTGATTCATTATCTCCCACCAAAAACTCACTTATCTCTGTTTGTAGCCACCATTATCTCAGGGACATGTGTCCACACAACAGAAATCCAACTCTTCCCTACATACTGTATTTAGCATGAGGCTGTAGAGGAATTTCCTTCCTCTATTTAAAAGAGATACATTTAGAAGAGATACTTCAGCTTTCATATGCTAGCCACCAACTGAGTAACTGGGTTCAGGTGAAGGTAGCAGAAATCTCCCACCTGGGCCCCGCTTCCTGGAGAAACCAGTCATCTTAACACAGAGCAGAGGGGTCTCTGCTCAGCCCCATCAGAACTCAGATACAGCAGAGACAGGGAGCAGCCAAAGAAAATGCTAGGAATGATGTGGGAACTTCTATATAGATGTAAGGACATGTGGCACCCCACCCCAACACCCAGCCCCAAGACTAGCAGTGTGACACCTCACAGGAAGAGAGAAGACAAGGAGTTGGTTCCTGAAATAATATCCCCACCTGGGTGAAAGCCTGCAGCCCTTCTGGAGGTAATGCGGAAGCTGCCCCACGGAGGCCAGAAGGAGGCCAAGGTAGGGTGGAGAGGGCTTGATTGGCCTGGACAGGAACTCAGGATGATATTGAACCCCAACAAAGAAAGGATGATCTGGAAGAGAAATTCAAAGGATCCACTATGTATATTGTACATGCAATATAAAAAGATGAGGAGGAAATTTTGTTAAATAGGCCTAAAATTACTTGACAGTAACAACACCATTTGAATCTAAATATCGGTAAACCCAGGGCACGAGCCATTTGGCACTCTTCCCCTCACACTACTGCTCCCACCCAAGGGCTGTGCCCCAGGGTCCCCATCCTAGTCCTGCCTCCTATGACTCACACAGCCTGAGTCATGTGCTTCCTTCGTGCCAAATCCAACCTTTCACACTGGAGGAGGAGCAGGGGGAGGTGGGTGCTTGTAGAAGCCCATGCACTGGAATCCATTTCCTGGGGCTCTAGACCTCCCGTCACCAAGACCCCCCTCCCCCTCATGGGAAAGTCAGGAGCCAGGCACACAGGACTGTATGTTCCCACACGACAAGAACACCTTATGAAGTTTTCCACTAGACACAGCCACCCAAATAATCACCTTCCAGCTCCACAATCTCCATCCTCTCGCCTTCAACATCTTGGCCAACAAATTTCAAGCCTTGTTCTTCTAAACACTTTTTCAAGACTGGATTCACCTGTTAAAGCAAGGAAAAAATTGTGCTGGGCTCTCCTTTACTAAATGTACAGGAACAGAAAAGACCAAGCTCAAGTCCTCACCTCAAATCGGTGGCGGTGCCTCTCTTCCAAGTAGTCTGAGTCTCCATAGAGTTTCCCTGGGAAGAAAAGTGAGGGAAACAAAAGGCTAAATGTTAGACTTTTGATTTTACAAATAACTCATTCACAGTGGCATCCTGCTTCCAGTGGTTCACTTTTTATTGTCCACATAGCCAGGCTATTAAAATTCTGCCAGCCATGCTCACCTGCTTTTCCCATAATCCAGACTAACTCTTGGGCTCTGTCTCCTCCTCTCTAAGGAGAACTACTGAAATAGGCTTTTACCACCTCCATGGGACACATGACTGCTCCCTCGCTGCAGCTAGGAGCAGCCCTGGGGAACAGCATGGGACCTACCAACCCATGAGAACTCATGGCTGAGGAGCTGGCTCGGAGCTGCACAGACGACTGTGCGTGTGGCTGAATAGGAGCTGATGTGTGAAGGGGCTGCCTCACCCGTTTTCTTTCAGATGCCTCATGAGAGCTCCAAATCCACAAAACATCACAGCACCAAAAGATGTGAAGATAAGTACTCAAGCTATACTGCCAACTAGTTGGAATGCTCCCAGTGGGCAAGAGGAAAAAAACTCTAATAAAATAATTTTCTAAATGTTTTTCTTCCATAATTTCCCTGAATCTTCACCATCTATGAGAACTTCTTAGAACAAAATTCTGTTCACAATGAACCATACAAGCCTGCCATTTTTGTGCAACAGAAACCAAAGAGATTTCATACAGTTCAACTTAACAGTGTTAGCAAAGTAAAAGACTTCAATGGATCTAACCTAACTGCTGTGGCCTGGGAGATGTCCACCACCAGGGCTCTGAGTATCACCAGTCACCTCCCTAAGGCCCACACTGCTGCTCAAGCTGTTAAGGTGCACCAAAAGGGAATATGAACAAGCAGGGATAAAAGAATCTCAAAAGTAAGAACAAAACAGAACACAGAGTCAGCCTGGTTCTCGAGAGCCACAGCACCGCCCAAAGACATGTGTCCTGGAGAGCCAAGCCTGAGGGAGCTCTTACTCATAACCGAGTTCTTGGTCTGGAACAGGGTTCTCCGCTTGCCCAGCCTCATGGTTCCGCCCATCTGCCCAGGGTTGTGTTCTGGCATCTCTATGACCTGGAGATGTTCAGAAAACAAACATAGTCTACTGAACGCTGCTTCCATTAGAAGCAAGACCCTGTCGCCAAATGGCGCCCGCCTATCAGAGGGTAGGCTCCACTGCTCCAGCCTTTCCTGTAAGAGATGCCATCACTGGGAAACTGTAGCTAGAGGCTCAATCTTTCAGCCTATGCTTGTGATGCTGTTCCTGCTCCAGCCCTGGGGATCATGATGGCCACTAGGCTTTTGCACATTCCTACAATGGCTAGTGCAGTAGCCTAGATGGGAAACCAGCTGTTGTGACACACATCTCCCCGTCTACAGGCCTGAAGCACGGCTCACAGGAAGGGGTGTGGGGCCAGCACTCAGGATAGGCTTAGCAAGTGTCTGTGAATGGGTGGGCTGTGGCACCTGGAGAGGAATGTCAAGCTCACCTCTCAGTCCACTGCTGCTGAATACCTTCTGACCCCCACAGCCTTTTCGGCACCCACTCTCCCTCCTCAGGGTCCACCCTATAAAAGCTCTGTACTTCCCCTCTTATTAGCACACTCCAACTGCAGGTCAACACATACTGATGCCGCCCAACTATCAAGAAATCAAGAACCTCTCCCATCTCCTTTATCAGTGTCCTCATTTATCAGTCTCTAGCATACACACTCAACATCTGATAAATGCTGGGGGGAAAATGCCTTTTGACATGTCTGACAATCTGGAGGGGTATGGATTCAAAGATGAAGAAATGCACTGTCCTTGTCAGCACGCCGACAGTGCCCGCTGGGTGGGCCAACCTGGAGAGGTTTTGCTTATTGTGACACAAATCAGTACTACACCATAGCAGTTCTTTAGCAGGACAGCTGCTGGGCAGCATGTGAACTAACAACATGGTGACAACAGGGGCCACTGAGTGACAAACGCCTGCATCAGTATTTCACATCAGTATCATTTAGGGGAGCGGGCTGACTCTGTCTTAAAGACTCTGTGGTAAACTAAGAAGACTAACGAGGAATTCCCAGTGCAGAATCCTTCCTGTTAGATATGAAAGCATGAGACCCGAGAGGCTCTCACAGCCTGCCCCTACCATCTATGTATCCTCAGCCCCCTTCCAACTCTTGCTAAGCCCCAGGGAGATCTGAACACTTGACTCACCACAGGATGACTGGTCTTAGGGTCAAATTCTGTGGAATTGGCATCTGAAAAGTTAAAATACTTGAGTTGTGAAAACAGTTAAAACCAAATCAGTTATTTAACAGTTTAATTGCTAAGCACTAAACTAAATCCTCATGGCCTCCCTCAGTTTAAAATCAATGATCAGAACAAAAACTAGGGGCAATATTTTTTTTTTTTTAGGTTTTTTGAGACAGAGTCTCGCTTTGTGGTTCAGGCTGGCCCTGAGCTCAGCCTCAAACTCACATCACAGCAATCCTCCTGCCTCTGCCTCCCGAGTGGTAGGATTACAGGCGTGAGCCACCATGCCCGGCACTGTGGTATGTGGTACTGATTGCTGCTGGGCATGAGTCTCCACGCCCAGTATTGTATGTGGTTATTGAGGATCGAACCCGGGTCGTTGGGCTTGCAAGACAGGTGCTGGAACCACTGAGCTAAATCTTCGGCCCTAGGGGCAATATTTTTAAGACATAAAAACATTCAACACACAAACACAGGTGAGTTTTTTTCATTCAATTTTTAAATTTTATGGGAAGTCAAGCTATACAAAACAGATCAAAACTAATAGTATAACCTAAAAATCTGTACTTAGGTAATGTCTTTATGATAGATGGTTCTTATATTTCTCATATCTTGTTGCAGACCCTATCTCTCCGAGAGGAGTGAGAACTGTAACTTCCACTTTTCTTTCATCCTCGGCATCTAACACGCTGCCTCACTCAACTGCCAAGCTCAAAGGTGAAGCCACAAATTAATTGATTTCAACACAAATAACCTTCCGATCCTTTATTTAACACACTATCTAACCATAAGCGCTACCACTGTAGACTAAAGTAAAAGGACTACGTTACTGGGACTGCGTGTTAGTTCCTTCTGTGCTAAGTTAGGTACCATTCCCCTCCTGGACCCAACCCAGGCATCAACTACAGGGTAAGCGCATCAGCAGGTCACTGCCTACCTAGGAACCTAAGTGAGGGCAGGTCACTACCCAAGAGCCCAGGGGGCCTTGACAGCCAGTTCTGTGGAAGTCAGGGGGACAGAAGCCAGAACTCCACTGTCTCTCAGAAAGGTGAACTGAAACCCAGCCCTAGCCACAGGTTGGCCACAAATCTCTTTTACTGGGTACTAAGCAAGACTGCTTTGGTTATAGGACTAATATCTGTCAGCTGGGCCAAGGAACAAATGGCTGTGGCAAATGATTCGACTGTGGCCCAATAAGCCCCATCCCCAGTATCCACGCCCCACGGTTCCCTCCCTCGCAGGCTTCACCGGTGACTCGCTTTGGACAACAGGCCTTTCGCAGGTTTGACAAGTGCTTGTGCAGTGGGCCTAATATCAGAGAACTTGGCTGCTACCATGTGAAAAGAAGCCTGGGCATCATTACTGAAGCCGCCATGTGGAGCCGGCACCTCCATGTCCTTGCTGGACTGAGCGCACTGCAGAAAGCCAGGCAGGACTGAGTGTCTCCACAGACACTACGAGGAGCAGAAAACCACCCAGCTGAGTTACCCATAGTGTACTGAGAGTTGACAAGTCAAAGATGTTAAAGCCACTGGGTTCAGTGGTGATCATGATATTAAGTCAATACAGTTATCAAACAAATCTAATATATGAGTATTTCCTTCTTGCCAGGCACTGCTAAGAATTATGTGTGTATACTTTCTTTCTTTTTTTTTTTTTTTAAAGAACTGGAGATCAAACCTAGGCAATGCTAAGCTACATCCCCATCCCTCCTATTTTGAAGCAGGGTCTCAGCTGGCCTTGAACTTGTCATCTTTCTCCTGCCTACCAAGTAGCTAAAGTTACAGGTGCATACCACCACACCCAGCTGTTTCATCTAATTTTTATAACTATGTGAAATGGGCA